>SKCR01010563.1:0-45002 GCA_019454045.1 Zanthoxylum bungeanum | reverse complement strand
GCTACTAATGAAGGTTTCACTTAGTCTAACATATGGAGGCTTGTTGGAGAACAAGTACATCGAACTCACCCGCTTGAGAACCCATATGGAGTGTTATCCACATGTCTATGGGATTTCTCTTTGTAACGATAGTATGAATGATCCTTAGACTTGGATCTCCATGGTATCTTGTATGTGGATCATATATGCTTTGACATTACACCTTCGTAGTCCATAGCGAGATTGCGCATAGGGTAATGATTGGGCAATAAGAAAAGCATATGAAGGTAATGAGTGATAAATAAAGAATTCGCCGCTCTGGATAACATAGAGTCGATATCCCAAGAGGCGCGGTTTGACATAAGTGATAGTATAAGTCCATGGCCGTGGCAAATTCTGAACGGAGTTTTAGAAACTCTCTCTATATATATATTATCAGCTTAAGTCAATGTTCTAATAGTCATGATTTAATAGAGTAGACATTTTCCATACTCTATAATCATTGGGCGGATATGCATGAGGCGAAAGAATTGAATCTACGGTAATCGTATACGGATATGTTTCACTAAAGTTAGTATTATTTCTTAATTGGGGGTGATGCATTGCTAGATGTCGCTCTGATCTATGGAATTAGTTTCTTAATTAAGGAGATAATTGAGGATAAATTAACTAGATTAATTTATCGAATTTATCGAGACTTATGAAGTCTATAACTATCTCATTGCCAACATAAGAAAGAACCTAATGGGTCACGCACTTTAAAATATTGAGGAGTTAATGAAAAATATGTTAAATTTAAGTTTATGACTTAAATGTAAGTTCTTAAACTTTGGGGTAAATTCGTAATTTAGAAATTATGGATAAAAATGGAATTCAGGAAAATTTGGGATCAAAGTGCAAATCTAGGAAATTAGGGGCTGTTTCATAATTTCCAAAAGTACATTAGTCATTTTGTAATTTCCAAAAGTATAAAGGTGTGAAATGTAATTTAGCAAAAATGTTGTATTAAAATTATAATTTCAGATTTATAGTATCCTAATTTGATTAGGATTGATAATTTTATTTAATTAATTTAATTAAATAAAATAAGGATAATGGTTATTTATTTATGATGGATTAAAAATTCCTATTTTAATAGATTAAATCTTATCCTATTAATTCTAATTTGATTAGAATTAAAATAACTAAAATCAAAAGGCTATAAAATAACTCCTTGTCATTAGGGGTGAACATAATTTCGGGTCAAACCGCGAACCGCACCGCACCGAACCGAACCGCGCGGTTTGAAAAAATATTAAAAATGATTTTGAATCGCACCGAATCGAACCGCAAATTTCGGGTCGGTGTGCGGTTTTGACCCATGTCAAACCGTGAACCGCCCAAACCGCATATTTTGACTCAAACCGCGACTCGAACCACTTAAAACGCCAATCCGCGTACAAATTAAATATATTTTATATTTTTCTTCTTCTTTAATATGAAAATTAAGATATTTAATGATCATATAACAATATGTAATGAATAAATGAAAATATGTAATTTTTTTTCAATTATAATGTGAAAAACACACAAAATTTCTTTAAAAAAATTTATAATCCAAACCGCCGACCCGAACCGCCCAAACCGCTAAACCGCCAACCCGAACCGCCGCGGTTTTCCTTATCAAATTTGCGGTTTCGTTTCTAATTTCCCAAACAGCCAACCCGCGCGTTTTGAAGTAAAAAAACGAAAAAACCACCCCGAACTGCACCGCGAACACCCCTACTTGTCATCAACGTGATGATCAACAAAAAATTGAAGAAAATTTGAAAAGCCATTCACGTGAGAAAGAAAAAGGGAAAAAAGAAAAAATTTAATTTTTCTTTTATTAAGAATTTGAAAAATTCTCTATACTCCCAAAAATTCCATAAACCCTTAAACAAGTCTATTTCTTAAGTTGGCACCAATGAAAAGACATTTACATAATATTGGATTTGAGAAATCCAAAATTCTAAACTCTCTATTTTGTGTGGATACTGTTGGAGGCCAAACGTGTGGGTGGCTCTGAAGAATTTAAGAGGAACGGTACGAGGATTAGTTAAAGCTTTAAGGTACGTTTTTATTTATGTTTCATAAATAAATATTATCATGAAGTATGAAAATTAATCATGATCTTGGATTGAAAATTTATGTTTAAAATTAAAAAATTTAATTTTTCGCCGCATATCGTATGCTAGATTTCCAACAGTGGTATTAGTAGCCTAAATTAATTTGCATGATTTTGATATGATTTTATGCATATTGTACTGATTATGTTTAAATTTATGGGGTATGATTAAGTTGAGATTAATTAAAATTTGATTTAATTGAGAATTAAATTAAATAAATAAAATTATATCCAATATATTGCTTATTACGAAAATGCTTCAGCTTTGCCAAAAATCAGTCCAATTGCTCCAAGATCTTCAAGACTTATTATAATTAATTAAACTTGTTTTGTCACGGACATTACCAATAAAAATGGAACTAATAATTTCTTATGTTCAGAAAATGAATTGATAAAAAAATTTCTTCAATATTAGTTGTGTTAGCAATTCCATTTATCATGAGCTTATATGGTTCAAATTAAGGGTGGTAAAACGAATCAACGAATCGAATTTGTATCGAATCCTAAACGAATCGAATCAAAATATGATGGATTCGTATTCGATTCGTTTAACGAATATTCGTTTATTCGTTTAGTCAATGATATTATTTAATAAAATAATTTACCACACTTGATTTACATTAATTCTTCATAAATATATACATATGAAATATGTAATTAATATATTTACTAAAAATACCTAACCAAATATCGAATATTACTTTTTCTGTGATAATTAACTATAATTTCTCGAATCTTAATTGAAAATTAACAAGAACTAGTAAATAAAAATAATAAAACGAATCCTAAACGAATAAATGAATCAATGAGCTTAAATTCGTATTCGATTCGTTTATTATCGAATTGACCAATTTATTAAACGAATCCATTTTTTCAAACCCGTATTCGCTTTAAAAAGAAATCGAATCGAACGAATAAACGAATCCTGACCCAAATTACCACCCCTAGTTCAAATTAGTGGATGCGATGCGAGGAAAGTATTGTGATTGAGATGATAGAGTTACGGACAGTAAATTTGGAGGTAGTCAGACAGCAAATAAACTAATGACACGTAATAATATTGTCAGTGTGGGAGTTTTCGATTAGTCAGTCATATAAATGATAAAATAATACTGGGCTCAGAGATACCATTTTGTCGTTCTCTCATAAGATAAACTTCTAAAGTTAAAAACGGCATGTCATTATCTACTAATTTACTTCTACGACTTGTCATCTATTTTTCTTAAAAGAAGGTTTATATTATCTTACCATCTAATCTTTACCTTATTACCAAGAGACGACAACAATATTCAAATATATCCAATAACTACAACCACGTTCAAAAAGTGTAATTCTCTGCATTCAAAAGAACTTTCTTCAATCGAGAGTTAGTTTGTGGATTTTTATTTATAATTATTTCCTTGATTTTCATATTAATATATATATATATATATATTATATGTGTGTTTTAAAGTAATTTTTTGTGGTCTCATGGACAAGAATGACTCTTCATATCCCTAAGGGTGTGATTTGGTGGTATAACATTTAGAATTTGATTGATCAAGTCTTAGGTTGGAATCCAAGGTGCATTATTGTAAGAGTCTAGGCAGTTGGAATTTTATCTGCTCCGCTTAAACCCGAGTCGGGTGGTTTGGCAGCGGGATTTCCAAGGTTCCCAAAAAAAAATGTCTCTTCATTGTTGGTGGGTTCTTTATCTTGGTCTTGCCTTGTGCAGGAAAATAACCAAGATATTTACATTTGAAACTTGTAAGATTTCAGTTTTCACCATATGCTTATAATAGTATGAAACGTTGTCAAGATTTTCATTTTGGCTGTAATTTCTTAATTTCAGAAAATGAATTGATAAAAAAAATTTATTGACAATATTAATTGTGTTACCTGGGGCTTCAGAAATTGCAATTCCATTTATCATGAGCTTATATGGTTCAAATATGTGATTCATTTAATGTGAAATAGAGAACTGTTACGTTTCTACTAAAGGAAATATATGGTAAAGTTCAAAAATTAGGATGACAAAAAAATCCGATCGAGATTTAGACATAATCGATTTTTTGAATTAAAATTTCTGAAAGACCTTCGTTTTTTAAATTGGAGCAACTGATGCAGTAGGCATGGCACAGTGTCTTGTGTGATTAGTTACTATCTATTTTTTGGAATTCTTTTTAATATTCATCTACTGGATCAGTGTCAGTGACATTAACTCTCTTTTCGGTAACTCAGAAATTTTCCCTTCAGTTTCTATTTGGAATCTGAAAATTTACAATCCCCAGTGCAGAGAGTTTTGAGACTCTATCTATGCTCGCGTAACAGAACATTCAACCCTGTGAGATTCTAGACCATATAATGACTTGCAACGAAGGCCTGACTGATGATACAAACTTCAGTCATCTGCATGGGCATGGCATCCTTATTATATTAATGGAGGCATGACTTCAAATTCAGAAGCTTCAATGACTTTTCCTTCTATTATTTGTTTATTTTAAAATGATTTTGATTTTCAAATCAAATACATAACCTGAACCCACACGGTTTTCTGAGAAGAATCCCCCGTCCAGTCCATTATTATACACACATTATTAAAATAAACAAACACAAATACAGACAAATAAATCACATTATTGATAAACTTTTGACTCTTGTTCTTGGATCTTGTTAAAGGATTCAATGAGATTGAAAGAGGTTGCTGGAGGAACCTCTATTTGATGAAATCTCAAACACCATTCACTTCACTTCATCAAAAAGACTCTCTTCAAACTACAAAGTACATGTGTCTTAATTTCTTTTATGAAAGAACTGCTTCATTCTTTAGACTGAACTTATATGCTACTTGAAAATAATAATAATAATAGTAATTAAAAAATCTGTATGAGTCAAAACTCAAAAGTAGTAAAAAAAATACAGGATTTCAATTAAAGGCTATGGTACTAGTTGAATAAGATGGCAAACTATAAGTTCAGATCAAGCTGTTTTGATGATTGACTTTCAAGCTCCAGCCTCTGATACTTGCTTTGATCTTCTGGCTTAGGAGTAGCTGCAGCAGCAGCCATTGAAGAATGATTCTTTACTTGGTATGGATCCCTTGCTGCAGCCCTGAAAATTACACGAAGCCATGATTAACAAGAAGAAGATTTGACACCCCCCAAAAAAAAGAAAAGATGAGGAAAAGGGAAAGGGAAAGCAGATACCAACTTGTTACCTGTCTTTTCTTTTCTCGAAGAAACGTTGAACAGAAGCTCTTGGGAACTGAACTGGGATTGAAAAATTGTTGTGGTTGTTGTTGCCAGAAGTGGGAGCCATGTTCAAGTCTGGGGTAACATTAGAGGTTGCTGGTTTGGTGGCTAAGGCCATGATTTCCTTTGCCTTTTCTGCAGGAAAGTCATTGAAAACAAACACTTTCCCAGCATAGAATATGTCATTTGAGAGGTTCTATGCTCCAATATGGCATCATTTTTTAGATTTGAGGAACCATAACTTGGAATATTTGCAAAGAAATCATTGACTTGTACATTTTGTCTTGAAATCTCAGCAGAATTCTCCAGGTTTGGCAACAAGTTCATTGTTGTTGATTGCTGCCTTGATGTTTCAACACCTGAATTACCATCATAGCCCAAAAAACAAAATTAGAAAACATTTTTGGAAAGCAAAAAAAAAAACTCAAAAACCCCATGTAAAATGAAAATATAAAAAAAACTTGCACCTTTATTAGCAAATCTTCCATTTTCCTTGAAGTACTGGCTCAAAAGATTGCAGGTTTGAGCAACACTTGGTTCTGGCCTGAACTTGACATGCTTACTTGTAGCTTAGTATAATTAGATTTGATGTAGAAGAAAATATAATCTTTGCTGTATATGTATAATGGATGAGAGTAGCCTTGAAAAATAATAACAAAGGGACATGTTTCTATCAACTTGATTGGCTATGAGTTGTCTTTGCTTGTTGCTTGCTTATATCAATTAACAATGTTTTCAAATATTAATTTCAAGCACGTTTTTATTGTTGTATAATTATTGTATTTGGAACAAGAGAGTTGATTGGCCAAACCAAAGAGAAGAAAATTATTTGCTTTTATTTTAAAGGTGGCTGATGGAGAAGTCAAGGGTAGTTGAGAGAGAATTATTACAAGATTTTTTTTTTTTTTTTTTTAATTGAAGATTAGAAAATGGTTGCGACTTGTCAGTGATTTTATTTGAATTTTGTTTAGTATGCCTTTTGATAGTGGACTGAGTCATTAATTGCCCAAAAGAATTTTATATTAAGCACATGGATCAAGTGTCTGCCTTTTTCATTACTCCAAAAAAGCATAAATCTTGAAAATTTTATGTTATTAAAAAAAACATTAATTGTGCTTCAAAACTGGTTGTTAAAAATAGTTTTTTAACACTTAAAAACGTACATGTTTACGATTGTATTAGGGAATTCTTATTGAAAAGAAAAAAATTCGCAAATAAATAGAAAATCAGTTGAAATCGCATTTTTTATGAGCGGAATCGTGTCCACGTTAGGGATGAGCATCGGTTCCGGTTCTAGCCGGAACCAGTTGGAACCGGACCGATTTTCCGAATTTGGAACCGGAACCGGTTGTAACAGGTTCGATTCCGGTTCCAAAAATGAAGGAACTGATTTTAACAGGTCCAGTTCCGGTTCCAAACTGGTCGGAACTGGAACCAGACCATAGAACATGTTTCTGGAACCGAATATAGAATCGGTTTCTACCCAGGGGAGCGTCGCGATACTGAACTTCTAGCGTCGCGACACTGAGCATCAGACATTCGAGCGTCGTGACGCTAACCCTTTCACGTCGCGACGCTGGGACATTCAGCTCATGTAGTTGTCTTGAACTGTAGGGGAGCGTCTGAAATTCCCTACAAGCAATAGCGATAAACCAAACTCTATACCCAAGAGGGGGGTGTGGGTGGACGTTATGACCCATAGCGTCACTATTTGTACAGATCATGGTGTTGTTGTACAAATTAACTATGTGACAAATGAAATTGCTCTTTTATCATTTGTGATTAGATCACCAAGATGTATAAATGATGAGAAGGTCCATATGATTAGTTCCTGGATTGAGATGATATGAGACAGTATCAATCCACGAAGGTTTAATCATTAAATATCCCTAGTCAGAGTATTATCGAGATTGAACATCGATAATGCGGAAAAGACTAGTATTACGCTTGTGCGTGTTGTGAGGGCATAACAGCATAGTTCTCATATATTGGGGTATAGGATACTCATGCAAGTGTAGTAGGAGGTTGTGTTTTACCAATGGTACGGAAAACAGCTTCGCTCAGGATAGACCCCACGGATTCCATTGGCAGTATTACTATGTGTCTATGGAAGTCCGAATCAGGGTAGGTGTATTTGTTCTTAACCTGAGACTTGCACCGCTAATACTTGCGACAATCAATGTATTTGGTTTTGGTCGTCCAGGGCTTTAACAGGTTCTGTGTACGCCTCTTCTGGGTATATTGAGAATCGTAGTGTATTGGGTGTGATGTCGAGATGGAAGTATCACTCCAGTAATAGTGAAGATGATATGATCACGTAGGATACGGAACTCGTTCTCTTATATGCTGCAGCTATCGGGATATTATTGTTGAACAATTATGACCCATAGCGTCACTATTTGTACAGATCACGGTGTTGTTGTACAAATTAACTATGTGACAAAGGAGATTGCACTCTTATCATTTGATATTAGATCACCAAGATATATAAATGATAGGAGGTCCTTATAATTTGTTCCTGGATTGAGAATGATATGAGACAGTATCAGTCCACGAAGGATAAATCATTAAATATCCCTAGTCAGAGTATTATCGAGATTGGACATCGATAAATACGTAAAAAACTAGTATTACACTTGTGCGCGTTGTGAGTTCACAACAACATATTTCTCCTATATTTTGGGTATAGGATACTCATGCAAGTGTAATAGGAGGTTGTGTTTTACCGATGGTACGGGAAACAGCTTCGCACTGGATAGACCCCCTCGGAATTCCATTGGTAGTATGACTATGTGTCTATGGAAGTCCGAAATCAGGGTAGGTTGACCGGCTTAAACACACATGTATAACGCAAACGCACGTATCATTCAAGTAGTATAAAAATATCGATCTCACGAGGACTTAATTCCTACTGTTGTTATTAATTATTGAATCTATTTATTTACAAATATCTAATTAATGGAGAAGAGAATGATTGTTTGATTGGTTGAATGTGGTTTTCCTTAATTAAAATAAAAAATAAACAAAAAAGAAAATACTAAGGAAAATAACAAAAGATATAAAAATCTAGGGTTGTGAATCATTCTAATATCTTTTAAAAGATAAAGTGATTATTTTATGTTTGTGTAATAAATCAGTTTACTAACCTGGAACACTAAATTATGCAAAAGCCTATGTCGATGGTCAGACGCAAATACCCAGTTTAACCCAATTGAACCATATGTCTATGTCAACCAAATTATCTGGATTCATTAAGTTTAAGTTTCAATTATGGCTACCCCCGCCCGACAGGTATATTCCTATCCTGTAAGGAAATCTATTAAAGGGTTATCTATCCTCAAGGAAGATCGTGGGCTATTAAGTCTAAGGCTGAAACCTAAAATCCCTATGTCTAGTTCATTTTAGATTTACCACATCAATCTTATTGGTGATCAGACAACAAGAAGCATTAAGCTTAAGACTTAATAAGTAAACCTTTAAATTACCCAAACTATAAAATAACCCCTTATAAACCGGTGATATTAGAATTCATCACAACCCCAGATAACTAACACATAACTAGGGCTAGTAAAGACTTAAAAGTAAAAGACAAAAAATAAAAATGCTGAAAAGTAAAAAACATAAAGTAAAAACTGAAAAGTAAAAAAAAAAAAAATGCTAAGGTAAAAGGAATTACTTTTACTACTACTAATTTAGATATCTCCCATAAAATAATATATAACTTGTGATAATATTACCAACCGACCAGTCTGGCGGTATCCTGATTAAGTCAAATTAAGTCCAACCAGCCATTAAGGCGGTAATAATATTTGTATAAACCAGCCATAAAGGCGGAACCAAAATTAAATTACCAACCGACCAATCTGGCAGTATCCTTGATTAGTCAGGTTTAAACCAGATTAAAATTAATTTACCAACCGACCAATATAGCGGTATCCTTTTTAAGTCAATATTTTAAATAGTGAATATATTATTTTTAAGGGAGATTAATCTAAATAGCAACAGTAAAAGAATTACCTTTCACCCTAGCTGGGGAAGTTACCTCCTCACAGTGAATAGTAAAAACTGTAAAAAGTAAAAAGTAAAAAGTAAAAAGTAAAAAGTAAAAAATAAATTACTATTATTACAAAACGTAATTAAAATTATTTACAAAACTAAAAATTAAAAAAACTAAAAACTAAAAGAAACTAGAGAGAGAAACTCTCTCTTTACATCAAAGAGAAGGGAGAGAGTGGTGTCTCTAAAACTGAAATCTCAAGCTCAATTTATAGACCCCGGTAGGCTTCCAGCGTCGCGACGCCAAGAGCTCAATGATTATACTGACGTGGCGATGATGTGGCAAGGCGGCTGAGATCAATTGTCGGCACCGTAGAATGATGACAAGTGGCACAGCGCACGTTAGCAGATCGGCTGTGATGGTGACACGTGGCACGGCGCACTTTAGCAAAGTCAAACTTCTCAAATTATGACCCGTTGACCCGGCGCACGTTAGTAGCTCTGGTGCACTTTAAGCGTCGCGACGCCAAGGGTTAGGGCGTCGCGACGCGCCCAAAATTACGAAAATGCCTTTTTTGCCAATTTTCACAGTTTTACTCCAAATCACCTCCAGAATGTCCTGAAACTTTATTTATCTACAAAATAACATAAAACACATCAAAATATTCACAAAACGCAAGAAACTATACAAAATATTAAGTTAAATGAGTGGGAAATAATGATACATTTACCACTCATCACACCCCCAAACCTAACATTTTGCTAGTCCTCGAGCAAAACATAGAGTAAAATAACATAAATAAATTAACTAAGCCACTTCCGTAGGGATCACGGTTGCATTTAGCATATGCAACAAGCCTTTAAACCCCTAGGTGTCCTTAGTGGACGAGTTATAGTCTCGTGAGGGTTTACAGCAATGATACCCACAAACATTTTATAAAAGTAAAAAGGTAGTGAAACTAATGCACACAAAAGCAAAAAGACAAGCGAAAAGAGAATAAAGAAGTTAGTGACTAATCAGATGAAACTTCTACTCCAAGTTACTAGCTGTTTTGTTTCTTTCTAAATTACAGAATAAGTAAATTCTCCGATTATTTTTACCATTCTTTATATACACAGCCAATAAAATATTAAACAACTCATTTTTACCCACAACAGTCATAAGTGCAGTTGATAAGAGAGTAATATTTTTGTCCTAAAGTTCTATCAAATTTCACACCTTTTTGGAGCAATGGAATAAATTTTCTGATTTTTCTGATTTATTTTTTTATTTTTCTCTATTTTTTATTTATATACAATTCCTTCCGTCTATGTAACGAGTGTTGGGTCGGTGGCTCCCAAACCAGTTGGCTTTAGGGCACCAGGTGTTAGGACACCCCTACGGATTTAATTACTCAGACTTCAGATATATATATTTTGCAGCATCTTTGATCCATGTAGCGAGCTTTGGGCCAATGACTCCCAAACCAGTTGGTTTTAGGGCACTAGGTGTTAAAACACCCTTATAGACTTAATAACTCGGATCTCAGATTTTTTTTTTACTCCATTGCTTTTTGAGATGCTTCCTCCAATTAAACTAGAGCACTGAATATTACAAACTTTTCAATTTTAGCTCATGTCTGTATGTTTCCATGTATGTTGATAATACCTGCCAACTGAGCATATGAAGATCCATTTTAGTTAGTATTATGGAGAATTCGTAAATTAAATAATTCAAAATGAAATAAACAAAAATTAACTTGTTTTAAAAATGGTTTGAGATACGTCTCAGGAGTGGAAACTCCTTACTCAGCTATCTCTTACCAATTCCACCTTTTTAGTCAAAATAAAAACACAAAATATTTTTGTAATTTTTTGAAAATTTTTCAATTTTTTTGTATTTTTCGAAAAATTTTGGACTAAAAATAAAAACAACACACAAACTAAAAACAAGGTACTGATCAACTAATTCCCTCCAACATAAATGAGACATTGTCCCCAATGTCTTAAACAGTAAACGAAGAGTTTAGAAGGTCGTACCTGGTTAGCTGAAATTCTACAAGAAATTAAAGGTTAAGATCCAGATTAATCCGACGTCTCTTACCACGATCGTCCTCGGACCAATTTATCTTTGAAAGGATAGGGTCAACTCGTGGTTCATAGGCTATGAGTTGGTCTATTAGATCCGGAGCAGTTCTAGCAGTAAAGAGGAGTTCTTTCATAGGTTTTGACACGAACCATTTCTCCGAGCATCATCAAGAAATACACAAAGAAAATCATAAAATCCATCAACGTTGAGCAGTCCAAGCGGTTTCTGGTGTATGTTCAGGTTCGCCCAAGATAGCACAATAAAAATTTCCTCCAATGTACCCAAGCCACCTGGCAAAGAAAGCGATAAAAGCATCAGCACAGTTAATCATTTCTACCAGTCGTTCAGACATACCTAGCACGATCAGTTCTTCTCCGTTTGATGGTTCAATGAGATTTGCCTCTGCCAAGGGTTTTGGGATGATTCCCAAAACGTGACTGCCTCCTTCCTGTACAGCCTTTGAAACGACCCCATTAGTCCAAGATTGCCTCCACCATATATTAAGTGCATATTCCTTGCAGCTAAGACTCGACCCAATTCATGTGCTGCTTCAACGTATTTTGGCTTAACACCAACACTACTACCGCAAAACACACAGATGTTTTCAACTCGTCTTCTTGAAGTGGCTTCCATTTTTTATGTATTTCTTTTTCAACTCTGGATGCCTTCAAAAGTGCAATGACGGGCTGAATTTATAGTACCTGAAAAAGGGTGAGTAATAATAGCACTAATATCTTCCAGAGGACGTTTATTTGCTAAACAACAAAAGAAATCATGAAAGGTCAAAAAGTCTGGATCCTGTCTACGAAAATAAAGATAATTACAACAGAAAAGAGAATCAAAGCAATAATTAAGGCAACAGAATTGTGTACGCAATACGCCATTCGTTTGGTATATAAATCCATTAGGATGCGTCTCAAGATTTCATTCCTTACTCAGCCATCGCTAATGAATTGGTTCTCATCTTTGTGATTTCCAAACACCATTCCTTCTGTCTTAAAATTCTCCGTTTGTGCTTTTCCCTACAAAACAACACACAAAATTAAAAACTCTACAGCATGTATACAAAAAATATCAAAATAGAAATTACAACAAATTGCATGGGTTGCCTCCCTGCTAGCGCTAATTTTTCGTCTTCAGCCAGATGTGACTGAAATCCATATGTCAAGGAGGTTTCAATGTCGTTTTGGATGTCCGATTAAAGACAATCTCGTGAGCGTTGCTGTTGAAGGGTTTCTTCCAACGGTAAAGTGGCAAAAAGAGTTTTGTCCCATTTAGTGCTCGTGCCACCTTTTTATTCTTTGTCGCTCCATTGGTTTCTGAAAAGAAAGAAAGAAAATCAGGAGGTCTCGTATGGTGCTTGACTTGGAATGGAAGTTCCATTCTGTCAAGATTCTGGGTGATATCTTTGATTTGTACTCCCCGATACAACGATGTTTCTCCTGAATGCTCTGGATTTTCAATTTGGTCTGACAGTTGCTCCTCCATTTGCTCTGTTTCTTGCTCCACTTTTCTTCACATATGAATTTTAAAATTTCTGTATTCAGCTTTTCATCTGTCATTTGTGAAATACATGCTTCAAAATTGTCAAGTTGAGGATGAAAAGAAATGTCAGATATTAGGTCTTCATCCTCTGATCTGGGTGAAATGATTGGCTCAGGTAGATCTTCTTCAAACATCATGGTAAAACATGCTCCAAGATCTTCATTTTGAGGATTAAAAGTTTGATCCTCCATTGTTGGTGCAGTTGGTACACACAAATCAGCTTCATCATCGTCAGAGTCAGAATAATAAAAATCAAATTGAGACTTTTTTGGTGCAGGCTCCTGAACTGATACCTTAGATTCTTGATACTGCTCAGCCTCGTCCTCTGTTATGATGTCATGATGAATCTCAGGATATTGAAAGGATTCTTTAGTAGTATTTGAATTTGCTCCGTGAGATATGTGATTCAGGTTCTCTGTTAATTGTCTAACTTGATCTGTCATTATTTGTATAGACGCTGCTTGACTCTGAATTTGTGCATCAAATTGAGCTTCCCGTTCCTCGAACCAATCTTTGAGTATGTGAAGTAACTGATCTTCCTATGATGGTTCTGGTTTCTGATGAAGATCGTAGGTAGATGGTGGATAAGATGGAAAATGTGATGATTCTTCGTACCTTGAATGATTCCAATAATTCTGCCACTCTGAAAGGTAAATACATTGATCGCTCGGGTGGTTACCATCACATATTACACATCTCTCTATTTCATTCTGTTGAGCAAATGTAGAATTGCTTGGTTCTGGAATCCAGTGATAGTTATTGGGCTAGACAACAGGCCTCAGAAAACCGGACTGTTGCTCCCAGATGTGGGGTGTATCTTCTTGTAAGACTCGTAATCTTTCAATCTCCCAATATTGTTCCATTTTTTTAATCACCTGAAAACAAACGAAAGAAATAAAAATTACAAATAAAGAAAATTAGATACAAGTAAATTAGATAGCTTCAAAATTAATAACTCAAAAGGAATAAGTCCCCGGCAACGGCGCCAAAAACTTGACCGGCGTAAACACACACGTATAACGCAAGTGCACGTATCGTTCAAGTAGTATAAAAATATCGATCCCACGAGGACTTAATTCCTACTGTTGTTATTAATTATTGAATCTATTTATTTACAAATATCTAATTAAATGGAGAAGAAAATGATTGTTTGATTGGTTGAATGTGGTTTTCCTTAATTAAAATAAATAAAATAAACAAAAGAAAATACTAAGGAAAATAACAAAAGATACAAAAATCTAGGGTTGTGAATCATTCTAATATCTTTTAAAAGATGAAGTGATCATTTTATGTTTATGTAATAAATCAGTTTACTAACCTGGAACACTAAATTATGCAAAAGCCTATGTCGATGGTCAGACGCAAATACCCAGTTTAACCCAATTGAACCATATGTCTATGTCAACCAAATTATCTGGATTAATTAAGTTTAAGTTCCAATTATGGCTACCCCGCCCGACAGGTATATTCTTATCCTGTAAGGAAATCTATTAAAGGGTTATCTATCCTCAAGGAAGATCGTGGGCTATTAAGTATAAGACTGAAACCTAAAATCCCTATGTCTAGTTCATTTTAGATTTACCACATCAATCTTATTGGTGATCAGACAACAAGAAGCATTAAGCTTAAGACTTAATAAGTAAACCTTTAAATTACCCAAACTATAAAATAACCCCTTATAAACCGGTGATATTAGAATTCATCACAACCCCAGATAACTAACACATAACTAGGGCTAGTAAAGACTTAAAAGTAAAAGACAAAAAATAAAAATGCTGAAAAGTAAAAGACATAAAGTAAAAACTGAAAAGTAAAATAAAATAAAATGCTAAGGTAAAAGGAATTACTTTTACTACTACTAATTTAGATATCTCCCATTAAATAATATATAAACTTGTGATAATATTACCAACCGACCAGTCCGGTGGTATCCTGATTAAGTCAAATTAAGTCCAACCAGCCATTAAGGCGGTAATATTTGTCCATAAACCAGCCATAAAGGCGGAACCAAAATTAAATTACCAACCGACCAATCTAGCGGTATCCTTGATTAGTCAGGTTTAAACAAGATTAAAATTAATTTACCAACCGACCAATATAGCGGTATCATTTTTAAGTCAATATTTTAAATAGTGAATATATTATTTTTAAGGGAGATTAATCTAAATAGTAACAGTAAAAGAATTACCTTTCACCCTAGTTGGGGAAGGTACCTCCTCATAGTGAATAGTAAAAACTGTAAAAAGTAAAAAGTAAAAAGTAAATTACTATTATTACAAAACGTAATTAAAATTATTTACAAAACTAAAAATTAAAAAAACTAAAAACTAAAAGAAACTAGAGAGAGAAACTCTCTCTTTACATCAAAGAGAAGAGAGAGATTGGTGCCTCTAAAACTGAAATCTCGAGCTCAATTTATAGACCCCGGTAGGCTTCCAGCGTCGCGACGCCAAGGGATTTGGGGTCGCGACGCCAGCTTCTTTTGGCGTGGCTTGCTAAGGCTTTGACACGTGGCAATTCGGATAAGAAGATAGGGCGACACGTGGCGAGACTGCTAAGTGCTCAATTATTATGCTGACGTGGCGATGACGTGGCAAGGCAGCTGAGATCAATTGTCGGCACCGTAGGATGATGACAAGTGGCACGGCGCACGTTAGCAGATCGACTGTGATGGTGACACATGGCACGACGCACTTTAGCAAAGTCAAACTTCTCAAATTCTGACCCGTTGACCCGGCGCATGTTAGCATCTCTGGGGCACTTTAGGCGTCGCGATGCCAAGGGTAAGGGCGTCGCGAAGCGCCCAAAATTACGAAAATGCCCTTTTTGCCAATTTTCACAGTTTTGCTCCAAATCACCTCCAGAATGTCTTGAAACTTTATTTATCTACAAAATAACACAAAACACATCAAAATATTCACAAAACTCAAGAAACTATACAAAATATTAAGTTAAATGAGTGGGAAATAATGATACATTTACCACTCATCATAGGTGTATTTGGTATTAACTTGAGACTTGCACCGCTAATACTTGCGACAATCAATATACTTTGGTTTTGGTCATCCAGGGATTTAACCGGTTCTGTGTACGCCTCTGCTGGGTATATTGAGAATCGTAGTGTGTTGGGTGTGATGTCAAGACAGAAGTATCACTCCAGTCATAGTGGAGATGATGTCACGTAGGATACAGTACTAGTACTCTTAAGTACTGCAGTCATCGGGATAAAATGACAAGGTCATGTTTATCCGATTATAGAGACTAGTTACCAGACATCCGACATGTGCTTCGTACGGGGCAGACACAGTTCTAGCCCCAGGCCTAGCACGTGACAGTTCGGTACTGGATCGACATACACAATACTACGTATACTACGTCTGATATAGATCGCTTGTTCCTGTAAGCATGTTTCTGGAGAATTGGGTAGGCATGGCGCTTTTCTAGAAGCCAACCTTATCTTGTAAATCGGTAAAACGTAGTACTTGGTACTTACGTGTTCGGATAGTCCGACGACCGTATTTACTGCCAACATATCCGGGGATCTCATGGGTCGCTTCCCGAAGATTCACCGAAGACGTATGACTCGCACTTTTAATTAATCTGGGATTAATTAGAAGAGAGAGAAAATTAATCTGGGATTAATTGAGGAGATATTTTATCTGGGATAAAATATCAATTAAAGATAACGATTAATTTGGAATTAATCGATAAATTAATATATTCGATGTATTAAACGAAATTGGATTTCGACGCGGAATTAAAATTAGATTTTAATTCGGGCGAACGAGTTAATTTAGAATTAATTCGTTAGCGACGTGAATAGTGATTTCGCTAGGCATAATCATTTAATTACGTCGCAACGAAAAATTCGTTAATTTGGAATTAGCGAACCCGAGCCCGGGATTATTTGCGAGCGCATTCGCATTTCGAATTCGAGTGCGGTACGCAAGTCAAATCAAGCATCAAATCACATGTCACTTTGAGTGATGTGAGTTGACAACTTGATTGACATGATGTAAGTTGATGGGAGTGGTTGAAGCCTTTGATGGCTTTGACTTTTGAAAGCAAAAATTTGGTATTTGATTTTGATATATCTATTACCATTTTTTTGTAACAACTACACATCTCTCTCTCATTATTCCTCTCCTTTCTCTCTCGCCCAACTAGGGCTATTTTGCTTCTGTTTTCTCAGCTCACTGCGAGACAATGGAGAAGAAAAGGCTTGATTTTTGTGGCAAAAATCAAGAGAGCTAGCACTCAAAGGGTTTTACGAAGGTGATAGGGAAACCCACCCGTGTGCATGGAATCAAATCACAAAGCTTGGAGCTTGACGAAGATGATCCAAAGCCGAATTCTTGGAGGATAGTGGACTGCACTGCCGTGAGCTTCATGGAGGGCATAATTTTTTTTTGTTCATCACCGCATCGACTCAACCGATCATTGTGAGTATTCCGCAACTTCTTTGATTGTATTCGCACTTATTTTCAATGCTTGAAATGATCTTGGGATGCTTAGAAAATTCAAACAATGGTATCAGAGCGATTGAAAAGCATGAAAAATGATTAGGGCTTAAAATTTTGGTAAATTATATTTAAATTATAACACAAAACACATCAAAATATTCACAAAACTCAAGAAACTATACAAAATATTAATTTAAATGAGTGGGAAATAGTGATACATTTACCACTCATCATAGGTGTATTTGGTCTTAACTTGAGACTTGCACCGCTAATACTTGCGACAATCAATATACTTTGGTTTTGGTCATCCAGGGATTTAACCGGTTCTGTGTACGCCTCTGCTGGGTATATGAGAATCTTAGTGTGTTGATTGTGATGTCAAGACAGAAGTATCACTCCAGTTATAATGGAGATGATGTCAAGTAGGATACGGTACTAGTACTCTTAAGTACTGCAGTCATCGGGATAAAATGACAAGGTCATGTTTATCCGATTATAGAGACTAGTTACCAGACATCCGACATGTGCTTCGTCCGGGGCAGACACAGTTCCAGCCCCAGGCCTAGCACGTGACAGTCCGGTACTGGATCGACATACACAATACTACGTATACTACGCCTGATATAGATTGCTTATTCTTGTAAGCATGTTTCTGGAGAATTGGGTAGACATGGCGCTTTGCTAGAAGCCAACCTTGTCTTGTAAATCGGTAAAACGTAGTACTTGGTACTTACGTGTTCGGATAGTCCGACGACCGTATTTACTGCCAACATATCCGGGGATCTCATGGGTCGCTTCCCGAAGATTCACCGATGATGTATGACTCGTACTTTTAATTAATCTGGGATTAATTAGAAGAGAGAGAAAATTAATCTGGGATTAATTGAGGAGATATTTTATCTGGGATAAAATATCAATTAAAGAGAGATAACGATTAATTTGGAATTAATCGATAAATTAATATATTCGATATATTAAACGAAATTGGATTTCGACGCGGAATTAAAATTAGATTTTAATTCGGGCGAAGGAGTTAATTTAGAATTAATTCGTTAGCGATGTGAATAGTGATTTCGCTAGGCATAATCATTTAATTACGTCGCAACGAAAAATTCGTTAATTTGGAATTAGCGAACCCGAGCCTGGGATTGTTTGCGAGCGCATTCGCATTTCGAATTCGAGTGCGGCACGCAAGTCAAATCAAGCGTAAAATCACATGTCACTTTGAGTGATGTGACTTGACAACTTGATTGACTTGATGTAAGTTGATGGGAGTGGTTGAAGCCTTTGATGGCTTTGACTTTTGAAAGTAAAAATTTGGTATTTGATTTTGATATCTCTATTACCATTTTTTTTGTAACAACTACACATCTCTCTCTCATTATTCCTCTCCTTTCTCTCTCGCCCAACTAGGGCTATTTTGCTTCTGTTTTCTCAGCTCACTGCGAGACAATGGAGAAGAAAAGGCTTGATTTTTGTGGCAAAAATCAAGAGAGCTAGCATTCAAAGGGTCTTATGAAGGTGATAGGGAAACCCACCCGTGTGCATGGAATCAAATCACAAAGCATGGAGCTTGACGAAGATGATCCAAAGCCGAATTCTTGGAGGACAGTGGACTGCACTGCCGTGAGTTTCAGGGAGGGCAAAATTTTTTTTTGTTCATCACCGCATCGACTCAACCGATCATTGTGAGTATTCCGCAACTTCGTTGATTGTATTCGCACTTATTTTCAATGCTTGAAATGATCCTGGGATGCTTAGAAAATTCCAACAATTATGACTAGATCATGTTTATCCGATTATAGAGACTAGTTACCAGAGATCCGATATGTGCTTCGTACGGGGCAGACACATTTCCAGCCCCAGGCCTTGCACGTGACATCCAATACTGGATCGAAATACGCAATACTACGTATACCACGCCTTATATAGATCACATATTCATGTAAGGATATTTCTGGAGAATTGGGTAGGCATGGCGCTTTGCTAGAAGCCAACCTTGTCTTGTAAATCGGTACAAACGTAGTACTAGGTACGTACGTGTTCGGATAGTCCGACGGCCGGATTTACTGCCAACATATCCGAGGATCTCATGGGTCGCTTCCCGAAGATTCACCGATGACGTATGACTCGCACTTTATTAATCTGGGATTAATTAAAAGAGAGAGATAAAATTAATCTGGGATTAATTACAGAGATATTTTATCTGGGATAAAATATCAATTAAAGAGAGAAAACGATTAATTTGGAATTAATCAATAAATTAATATATTCGATATATTAAACGAAATTGGATTTCGATGCGGAATTAAAATTAGATTTTAATTCAGGCGAACGAGTTAATTTAGAATTAATTCATTAGCGACGTGAATAGTGATTTTGCTAGGCACAATTATTTAATTACGTCGCAACAGAAAATTCGTTAATTTGGAATTAGCGAACCCGAGCCCGGGAGTGTTTGCGAGCGCACTCGCATTTTGAATTCAAGTGCGGCCTACAAGTCACATCAAGCGTCAAATCACTAGTCAATCGATTGATGTGATGTCTAGTCACTTTGAGTGATTTGACAACTAGTCACTTTTGATGTGAATAGTGATGAAGGTGGTTGAGGCTTTATTGCTTTGACTTTTGAAAATTTGAAAAGTGAAATTTGGTATTTGTTTTGGAAATGAAATTAACCAAAAAAAAAAAACCCTTAATACAGTTTCTCCTCTCTCCCTCCATGATTCACGGTTTTTGAAACCAATTTCCTCTCTCCCTCATTCGGTTTTTGAAACCAATTTCCTCTCTTTTTCTCTCAAAAACCGAGAGCAACAAGAAGATAGAAGGAAGATTTGTGGCAAATCTTTCCATTGCTAGCACACAAAGGGTCATCCTAAGGTGATAGGGAACAAATTTCATGAGCATGGAATCACCATTAGCAAAAGCTTGGAGCTTGAAGAACACAAAGGAGACCACCATGGAAGCTTGGTCGAATGCACCTTCAAAGGGCATAAAAAGTTTTGTTCTTCGTCGCATCCAATCCAATCAATGTAAGTATGTTTCCGCCGTACTTCTTGAGTATTCACATGTATTTTCATTGCTTGATATGATCTTGGGATGCTTAGAGAAACCCAACAATGCTATCAGAGCCTAATTGAGCATGAAAATTATTTAGGGTTAAAATTGGGTAAAATCAATTTGAGCATGATTTGATGAAATTGTTTGATTGAGTATGCTTGAATGATGTTTAATTGAAGTTTGATTGGATCAATTTCATGAAAATTTGATTGGATCAATTTTTCCCCAATATTCTTGGCTTGGCCGAATTGATGAACCTTATTTGTCATGGTGATTTTTTGATTTTTGATTCATTGGATGAGTTAAAATCAATTGGGAATTGTTGATTTGAGAATTAATTGGATTGAATTTGAAATTGGACTAAATTCCCTATAATGCCGAGACAAATAAAGCATGAAATGTTTTTGATTTTGATTAAAATGTGTTGGACATGTTTTGATGTTAATGAGCATAATTAATTAGGCTAATTGATGTTTTGGAAATGTTAATTTGGGTGATTAATTATGGCATTACTCTTTGAGTAATTAAATTGTGAAATTGGAATTTTTGGAATTTAATTATTTTGGGCCAAATTTGGAATTGGGCTTTTAAAGGTTGTAATTGGGCTTATTGGGCTTGGTTACCAAGATGAGTTTAGGCTAAATTGGTTTGATCCAATTGGGCCCAAAGCCATATCCATAAAGTCCAATTATGACTAACAGACCTTAATGTTTTAATTGGGCCTAATGGGCCTAAATTGGTTTCTTGGCAAATAAGGGTGATTCCTTGAATGGGCTTTGGTATTTAGGTTTGACCCATGTTGACCAAAAGTCCATGCCTTAGAAATTAATTGAAAGCCCATTGGACTTTAAATTAAATTAACATTGGATGTTAATTGGGCTTTGAGACCCGTAACGATTAGATTAGGAATCTAAGTCGTAAAGGTTCGTTAATAAAGTGTAATATTTAATTTGGAATTAAATAATGAATTAGTATTAAATACATATTAAATTGGATTTAATGTTGTAGTTTAATTTAATTCAAGATTTCGTACTTTGAGTACTTATTCGCAAAACGAGTTGGACTCGCGCAAAATCAAATCGTTGTTTGAACATTGGATGGTCATTAATTATCAGATTAATTAATTGGATTAGATTGATTGATAACATGCTTGTGTGAATACATGGTTGCGATGCATAAATGATGTATATCGGATGGATATTAGACGGGTGGGGCAATTTTGGAAATTGTTGTAATAAATTTAGAATTTATTAATTGGACCTGCGTGTCCAGCCTATTACCTCCTTACTCTTTGTATTTCTCTTCTCACCTATTCCCCTCAATGTAAATGAGGTTTCTTTAGAAGTGTTATGTAACGGGTAGAAGTACTACATGTGCTAGCGGGAGAGAGTAAAGTGAAAGATTTGTTCTAGGAACAATGTGTAAAGTATCCATCCGCATATCATTATTATTTTATTTATATGCGCCTTATTATGTGTTTAGAATGCATGTTTAAGGGTGTATGAAGATGAGACCTTAACAAAGATAATAAATTGGTTGCCAATTTGCACGCGAAAAACCCTCAACATCATATTAATCGTTTTTCCTTCCATTGAGTGATTCTTACTCAAGATCCAAGACTGGCATTGGTTTGTTGGCCAAAGTCAAGACCTTTGTCCGTTGAGGATGTGTTTGAATCATGAAGGCTTTGTTCCATATCGGTGTCTTGTCCAAGTTGTGATTTGTTGGCCAAAGTCAAGATCACTTCTTGTCCATCGACATTGATTACGAAGCTTTCCATGGTTAATGGGTTCCGCTTAACTGGGATTACTAAGTTTGTTGTGCCAAAGCCAAGGCTTAGTTGATTCAGAGGAAAAAGGTTAGGCAATATATTGGATATATTGGCGTATATAAGATATATGTTTCGGACTTGGATGTACACCTACTGGATCTAGGAATTGGATGAGATCCGATTGATCTTAGAGATCTACCTAGTTAATTATCATACAATTTGTTGGCCAAAGTCAAGATTGTGTGTTATTTAATGGGATCCTAGCCCACTAGGAAACAAGGTTTCCCGAGTATTCAACAGAGGGTTAGAGACTCGCTGAAAAATAGTGGGAGGCAAATATTAAATTTGTAATATTCGTTTAGTTACTTGCCATACGCGCTCATTTCAAATATTTCGTCAAATAAATTAATATTTAATTGTTGTTTAAAAATAGTTGGACTGTATTCAAACAACTTCAATTAATAGTTGATTTTATAATTGGATTATAGTAATCAATATAATTTAATTTAATAATTAAATTATAGTTGATTATATAGTTAGACTATAGTAATCATCATAATAAATAGTACTTAAATCGTTGATTAAATAGTTGGACTATTAGAATCAAGATAAATTGGAATATTAGTGTTTAAAACATAGTCATGGGTGAAAAATGTTTTAAACGACTTTAATTTTCAAATTAGGAATAAAATTTCAGGATGGTCCTGGAAACTAATAAGTTACTTTATTTGATAAAATAACATATTAGGCCTAAGCCCGGAGTTAAGCAAATAGTAAGAGCATGATCTTTGGAAGATTCATGTAATGACAACTTTAGTGCTTAATCCGTTATGCTTGCCAAATAGACTCCTTAATTTATTAATCAGAACTAAGGATTAGATCCTTATAGTATGATAATGAAATTGAAGGATCTTCATAGATCTATTCTTAGATCTTAGAAGTTATAAATTGCAATAGTAAACTCTTGGAGAGTTAATGGCTATACTCAAGGAGTCAAAGCCAAAGTTTGCAATAAGGCGAAAGCGCAAGGCGCACTTTACTTCGACATTCCGGAAGGCCAAGGCTTGGCCAAAGGCTTCTGGAGTGTGGAAAAGGGGCAAAGGCAAAGTCATTAGAATATTCTGGGAAGATAAATGACATATCCCAAAATGTCTGCCTAAATTGTGGCAAACGGGGACACGGAAGCGTGACTGCCGTATGGACAAGGCAGACATGAAGGAATTGAAGAACGGGCAAGGCTCTGACTTCAAATATATTTGTCATAAAATATGTTCACTGCTAGTAATAAAATTAGATTTTAGATACTGGAAGTGGTACATAAATATGTACTGGTGTGCAGAATCTGCTGAAAAGCAGGATACTAACTTCAGTTGAGATTAATCTGCGATTTGAAAATGGGACAATAGTCGCTGTTTTAACCGTAGATACCTAAGTTTAGGAACTACCCTTCGGGTGTGTACTTAAATTAGGAAACTGTTAAAATGTAACTAGTTTGACTAGATACATTATCTCTATACCAGGGTTTAATCTGTTGCGGATATACCCTTATATTCTAGAACACTAAAGTGTTTTATTTTATAAAGATGATATTGAGATAAACACATTAGATGTGAATAACAATATTTATATTTTTAATATAAATAAATCTCAAACATATAATGTGACAAACAAATATCTCAAACTGAGTAAATCAGTTAAAACTTAAAAGTGGCATTATTGTCAAGGACACAATTAAACAAGACTCGTATATCCACACTTTCGAAGAGTGGGTACTAGGACTAATTTGATTCCAATCAAATAAAGTCTACGAATCTAGTTTATTGGGCAAAGTGCCTAAAACACCATTTACTTGGTAAAAGTGTAAATGTCACTGATCTATTAGCCCTTGTTCATAGTGACGTAGGTGGGCCCATATCTAGCTAGGCTAGAGGTGGATATGAATATTTCGTGACCTTTACGGATGTGGCATCGCGTTATGGTTATGTGTTTTTTTTGAAACACAAATCTGAAACTTTTACAGTTTCGACAAGAAATAAACAAACAGATCGGCTAAAGTATTAAATCGTCATGGTTAGATCATGATGAAAATACTTAAGCAATAAGTTTCTCAATACTTGAAAGAGTACAATATTCTTTCAATGAGGACTCCCCCCCAGAACACGTCAGTTTGACGGTGTGTCTGAACGGAGAAACTGAATTTTGTTGGACATGATAAGGTTAATCATGAGTCGCTCTGAGCTACCATTTCCTTCAACGGATATGCATTAACAGTACATAACTTATTTAGAATAAGGTTCCATAAAAATCTGTTTGACAAAATTCATATTAGACATGAACATGAAAGAAATTGGGTTTTCTCATTCCTGATGATTTGGGTATGCTAGACATATGTTTGGATGATACCAAACTAGAACCCAAATCGGATAAGTGCCAAATTGTAGGTTATCCTAGGGAAACCAAAGTATAGTACTTATACAACTCACTAGAGAACAATGGAATTGTTGCTCGCCATGCGGTTTTCGTAAGAGGAATACCTATATGCAGTGGTAAGTGGCAGGAAAGTAAAACTCGATGAAAATAAGAGTAATACTATTCCAGGCACCGAGTCCTTAATGGAACACAAATAGTTCATCAAGGATGAAATTATACCAATAATCTTCGAATACACAATAACCGCGTAAGTCGGAGAGAGTCTGAAAACAACCTGGGGTATGGGTTTCTGATCTCACCTCGTAAAGATGTCAATCTTATTGAGGAATACGAACTGACTACGTAGAAGGAAGTGATACAAGGTATTGACTCCCTATTATGGCAAAGTGCCATGAGTCTGAAATGGATTCCATGTATACCAACTATGTTTAGACACTAGTTGTTGTATCGCAAGGCATTGTGCCTATTGGTGCTATATAATTCTTCAAGGAAGACATACATAGATGGCAACATACCAACGTACTAAGCTAGGCTTGTAGTGAAAAGGTATCGTTATCAACATTGTGTCGATTACGACGAAACCTTTTACATGTTGCCATGGTAAATCCATTTGGAAAATGCTTGCTAATGCTGCATGTTTCATTCATGAAATATGTTAGCTGAATGCCAAAACCGCTTTCCTTAACGGAAACCTTTTGGAGGATGTTTTCAACATCCTTACGATTTTGTCGTACCAAAACTCAAACAATGGTTGCAGTTATTGACCGGCGTAAACACACACGTATAACGCAAGCGCACATATCATTCAAGTAGTATAAAAATATCAATCCCACGAGGACTTAATTCCTACTGTTGTTATTAATTGTTGATACTATTTATTTACAAATATCTAATTGAGGGAGAAGGGAATTGATTGCTTGAATGATTTGATTTCTAGATTTGCTAAATAAATAAAAAGATAAAAAGACAAAAGAAAATACTAAGGAAAATAAAAGACTCAAAGATCTAGGGTTGTGAATCATTCTAATATCTTTAAAAAGATGAAGTGATTATTTTAAGTTTGTGTAATAAATCAGTTTACTAACCTGGAACATGAATTTATGTGAAAGCATCTGTCGATGGTCAGACACAAATACCCAGTTTAATCCAATTGAACCATATGTCTATGTCAACCAAATTATCTGGATTTATTAAGTTTAAGTTCTAATTATGGCTACCCCCGCCCAACATGTATATGTCTATCCTGTAAGGAAATCAATTAAAGTGTTATCTATCCTCAAAGAAGATCGTGGGCTATTAAGTCTAAGGTTGAAACCTAAAATCCCTATGTCTAGTTCATTTTAGATTCACCATATCAATCTTATTGGTGATCAAACAATAAGAAGTATTAAGATTAAGACTTAATAAGTAAACCTTTAAATTACTCAACTATAAAATAACCTCTTATAAACCGGTGATATTAGATTTCATCACAACCTAGAAAACTAACTTAGTTATAATACATAGTTAGGACAAGTAAAAAGACAAAAAATTACTAAAAAGTAAATGCGGAAAAATAAAATGCTAAGGTAAAGGAAATTAACTTCTACTATTACTATTTAGATATCTCCCATAATATAATATATATCTTGTGATATTTTAAACTAACCGTCCAGTATGGCGGTATCCTCATTAAGTCAAATTAAAATAAACCAGCCATAAGGCGGAACAAAAATTAAACCAACCGTCCAGTATGGCGGTATCCTTATTAAGTCAGGTTTAACCAGATTAAATTGAATAACCAACCGTCCAGAATGGCGGTATCCTTTATTAAGTCAGGTTTTAAATAGTTTATATATTATATTTTAAGGGAGATTAATCTAAATAGCAAAAGTAAAAGTATTACCTTATTACCTCAGCATAGAGAAGTTACCCACTCATAGATGGATAAAATTACTACTACAAAGCGTAAATAAAACTGAATATAAGAAGAAAATAAGAACTCTCTTTTATTTATAAGGATTTCAGAGGATGAGGTACATTGAAACTAAGAAATTCAAAATCTATTTATAGGCAAAAAAATCCAATTTTTTATTATTATTTTTCTGATTTTTAATTTTTTATTTTTTTATTATTTATTATTATTATTTTTTTGGATCGCTGAATTTTAGACACGTGGCATGGTGGCTAAAAAAAATGGCTCGTTGAATTTTTGACACGTGGCATGCGTGCAATTACCAAAATACCCTCGGTGTCGGGACGCCCAAAATTACCAAAATACCCTTTTTGCCAAATTTCACAGTTTTCCTCCAAATCACCTCCAGAATGTCCTGAAACTTTATTTTGGTGTCGGGATGCCCAAAATTACCAAAATACACTTTGTGTCGGGACGCCCAAAATTACCAAAATACCTTTTTTGCTAAATTTCACCAAATTTCACAGTTTTGCTCCAAATCACCTCCAGAATGTCCTGAAACTTTATTTATCTACAAAATAACACAAAACACATCAAAATATTCACAAAACTCAAGAAACTATACAAAATATTAAGTTAAATGAGTGGGAAATAGTGATAGTTTTACCACTCATCACACCCCCAAACCTAACATTTTGCTAGTCCTCGAGCAAAATAAAATAACATAATAAAATTTAACTAAGCCACTTTCGTAGAGATCACGTTGCATTTAGCGTATGCAACAAGCCTTTAAACCCCTAGGTGTCCCTAGTGGACGAGTTATAGTCTCGTGAGGGTTTACAACAATGATACCCACAAACATTTTATAAAAGTAAAAAGAAAGTAAAACTAATGCACAAAAAAGCAAAAAGACAAGAGAAAATAGAATAAAGAAGTTAGTGACTAATTAGATGAAACTTCTACTCCAAGTTACTAGTTGTTTTGTTTCATTCTAAATTACTGAATAAGTAAATTCTCCGATTACTTTTACCATTTCTTCATATACACAGCTAACAAAGTTTTATTCAACTCATTTTTGCCCACAACAGTCATAAGTGCAGTTGATAAGAGAATAATATTTTTGTCCTAAAGTTTTATCAAAGTTCACATCTTTTGTAGTAATGAAATAAATTTTCTGATTTTTTTCTTTGATTTTTTCTTCGATTTTTTTTTAATTTCTTATTTATATACAATATCTTCCATCTATGTAGCGAGCTTTAGGTCGGTGACTCCCAAACCAGTTGGTTTTAGGGCATCAGGTGTTAAAACACCCATACGGACTTAATTACCCAGACTTCGGATATATATATATATATATATATATATATATATATATATATATATATTTCATCATTTTTGATCCATGTAACGAGTTTTGGGCCAATGACTCCCAAACCAGTTGGTTTTAGGGCACTAGGTGTGTTAAAACACCTTACAGACTTAATAACTCAGATCTCAGATGTATTTTTTTTTATTCCATCACTTTTTTGAGATGCTTCTCCAAATGAACTAAGTACTGGATATTACAAAATTTTCAATTTTTAACTCATGTCCGTATGTTACTATATGTTGATAATACTTGCCAACTAAGTATATGAAGATCCATTTTAGTCAGTTTTATGGAGAATTTAAAAATTAAATAATTCAGAAGGAAATAAACAAAAATTAACTTGTTTTGAAAAATGGGTTTGAAATACGTATCAGGAGTGAGAATTCCTTACACAGCTATCTCTTACCAATTTCACCTTTTTAGTCAACATAAAAACAAAACCATAAAGAAATAATTTTTACTGGTCATGGTGTGTGACTAACTGTCGAATGGACTTCCCGTTGTAGATTTCCCAGAGGGAGGGTGGAGCGAGGCTCACTTAAGTACCCTAGCCTCTTAGGCTCTTATCGCTTGGTGTCAGGAATAAACACCAAGTCCTCCAAACTAGTCTATCACAACAAGCTACGAGTGAATGATTATCTAGGTGCCTTCACAGCTTTTCCTTATAGAAAGGTAGTGAGTGAAGGAAGACACCAAACCATCACCTAGCTTTAAATATGCCTTTGATAAAAATGCAAAATATTTTTGTAATTTTTGAAATTTTTTTGTATTTTTCGAAAAATTTTGGACTAAAAATAAAAACACAATACAAATAAGTACTATTAACTATTCCTCACCCCCAAGCCTAAATGAGACATTGTCCCCAATGTCTTTAATCAGTAGAAGAAGAGTTTAGAAGATAGTACATGGTTAGCTGAATTACTACAAGCAAATTAAAGGTTAAGATCCAGATTTAATCGACGCTTCTTACCACGATCATCATCGGACCATTTTATCTTTGAAAGGATAGGATCAACTTGTGGTTCATAGGCTAAGAATTGGTCTATTAGATCCGGAGCAGACCTGGCAGTAAAAAGGAGTTCTTTCATAGGTTTTGACACGAACCCATTTCTCCGGGCATCATCAAGAAACACACAAAGAAAATCATAAAATCCATCAACGTTAAGCAGCCCAATTGGTTTCTGATGTATGTTCAAGTTCGCCCAAGATAGAACTATAAAAATTTCCTCCAATGTGCCCAAGCCACCTGGTAAAGCAATAAAAGCATCAGCACGGTTAATCATTTCTACCAGTCGTTCAGACATACCTGGCACGATCAGTTCCTCTCCGTTTGATGATCCAATAAGATTTGCCTCTGCCAAGGGTTTTGGGATGATTCCCAAAACGTGACTGCCTTCTTCCTGTACAGCCTTTAAAACGATCCCCATTAGTCCAAGATTTCTCCGCCATATATTAAGTGCATATTCCTTGCAGCTAAGACTCGACCCAATTCTTGTGCTGCTTCTATGTATTGTGGTTAGTACCAACACTACTACCGCAAAACACACAGATGTTTTCAACTCGTCTTCTTGAAGTGGCTTCCATTTTTTATGTATTTCTTTCTTAACTCTGGATGCCTCCAAAGGTACAATGATGAATTGAATTTATAGAACCTGAAAAGGGTGAGTAATAATAGCACTAGTACCTGCCAGATGACAATTATTAGATAAACGTTAAAATAAATCGTGAAAATTCAAAAAGTTTAAATCTTGTCGGTGAAAATAAAGAAAATAACAAAAGAAAAGCAAATCAAAGCAATAATTAAGGCAACGGAATTGTGTACGCAATACGCCATTCGCTTAGTATAAATTCATTAGGATGCGTTTCAAGAATTCACTCCTTACTCATCCATCACTAATGAATTATCTTTTATCTTTGCCAAACACCATTCCTTCTATCTTATGCTTTGGTTGAGCTTTTCCTACAAAAATAACACACAAAACTCTACAACATGTATACACAAAATATAGAAATTATAATAAATTGCATGGGTTGCCTCCCTGCTAGCGCTAAATTTTTCGTCTTCAGCTAGACGTGACTAAAATCCATCTGTCAATGCGGTTTCAGCGTCGTTTTGGATGTCCTATTAAAGACATTCCCATGTGCGTTGCTTTTGAAGGGTCTCTTCCAACAGTAAGGTGGTAAAAAGAATTTTGTCTCATTCAGTGCTTGTGCCACCTTTTTAATATTTGTTGCTCCAGTGATTCCTGAAAAGAAAGAAAGAAAATCAGGAGGTCTTGTATGGTGCTTGACTTGGAATGGAATTTCCATTCTGTCAAGTTTCTGAGTAATATCTCTAAATTGTACTCCCCAAAACAGTGATGTTTCGCCTGAATTCACTGTATCTTTAATTTTGTCTGAAAATTGCTCCTCTATTTGCTCTGCTTCTTGCTCCACCTTTTCTTCACAGATGAATTTTAGGATCTCAGTATTCAGTTCTTCATCTGTCATCTATGAAATACATGCTCCTGAAATATCAATGTGAGAATGTAAAGAAATGTCAGATTTTAGGTCTTCATCCTCTGATCTGAGTGAACTGATTGGCTTAGGTAGATCATATTCAAACATTAGTGCAAAGCATTCTCCAAGATCTGCATTCTGAGGATGGAAAGTTTCATCCTTCCTTGTTGGTGCAGTTAGTATAAGAAACTCAGCTTCTTCATCCTCGTCAGAGTCAGAATAATAAAAATCAAATTGAGACTTTGTTGGTGCAGGTTCCTGAACTGATACCTCTGATTCTTGATACTGCTCAGCCTCGTCCTTTGTTATGATGTCATGATGAATCTCAGGATATTGAAAGGATTCTTCAGTATTATTTGAATTTACTCCGTGAGAAATGTGATTCAGGTTATCTGTTAATTCTCTAACTTGATTTGTCATCCTCTGTATAGACGCTGCTTGACTCTGAATTTGTACATCAAATCGTTCTCTCGAGCCAATCTTTTAGCATGTCATTCAACTGATCTTTCTCTGATGTATATGGTTCTTGATGAAGATCGTAGATAGATGGTGGATAAGATGGAAAATGTGATGATTCTTCGTACCTTGAATGATTCCAATAATTATGCCACTCTGAAAGGTAAATACATTGATCGCTCGGGTGGTTGCCATCACAAATTACATATCTCCATATTTCATTCTGATGAGCAAATGTAGAATTGCTTGGTTCTGAATTCCAGTGATAATTGTTGGGCTGGACCACAGGCCTCAGAAAACTAGACTGTTGCTCCCGGATTTGGGGTGTATCTTGTAAAGCTCGTAATATTTCAAAATGTTCCATTTTTTAATCACCTGAAAACAAAAGGAAGTAATAAAAAATTACAGAAAAAAATAAGGAAATTAGATACAAGTAAATTAGATAGCTTCAAAATTAATAACTCAAGAAAAATAAGTCCCCGGCAACGGCGCCAAAAACTTGACCGGCGTAAACACACGTATAACGCAAGCGCACATATCATTCAAGTAGTATAAAAATATCAATCCCACGAGGACTTAATTCCTACTGTTGTTATTAATTGTTGATACTATTTATTTACAAATATCTAATTGAGGGAGAAGGGAATTGATTGCTTGAATGATTTGATTTCTAGATTTGCTAAATAAATAAAAAGATAAAAAGACAAAGAAATACTAAGGAAAATAAAAGACTCAAAGATCTAGGGTTGTGAATCATTCTATATCTTTAAAAAGATGAAGTGATTATTTTAAGTTTGTGTAATAAATCAGTTTACTAACCTGGAACATGAATTTATGTGAAAGCATATGTCGATGGTCAGACACAAATACCCAGTTTAATCCAATTGAACCATATGTCTATGTCAACCAAATTATCTGGATTTATTATTTAAGTTCTAATTATGGCTACCCCCGCCCAACATGTATATGTCTATCCTGTAAGGAAATCTATTAAAGGGTTATCTATCCTCAAAGAAGATCGTGGGCTATTAAGTCTAAGGTTGAAACCTAAAATCCCTATGTCTAGTTCATTTTAGATTCACCATATCAATCTTATTGGTGATCAAACAATAAGAAGCATTAAGCTTAAGACTTAATAAGTAAACCTTTAATTACTCAAACTATAAAATAACCTCTTATAAACCGGTGATATTAGATTTCATCACAACCTAGAAAACTAACTTAGTTATAATACATAGTTAGGACAAGTAAAAAGACATAAAAATTACTAAAAAGTAAATGCGGAAAAATAAAATGCTAAGGTAAAAAGAATTAACTTCTACTATTTACTATTTAGATATCTCCCATAATATAATATATATCCTTGTGATATTTTAAACTAACTGTCCAGTATGGCAGTATCCTCATTAAGTCAAATTAAAATAAACCAGCCATAAAGGCGGAACAAAAATTAAACCAACCGTCCAGTATGGCGGTATCCTCATTAAGTCAGGTTTAACCAGATTAAATTGAATAACCAACCGTCCAGAATGGCGGTATCCTTTATTAAGTCAGGTTTTAAATAGTTTATATATTATATTTTAAGGGAGATTAATCTAAATAGCAAAAGTAAAAGTATTACCTTATTACCTCAGCATAGAGAAGTTACCCACTCATAGATGGATAGAATTACTACTACAAAGCGTAAATAAAACTGAATATAAGAAGAAAATAAGAACTCTCTTTTATTTATAAGGATTTCAGAGGATGAGGTACATTGAAACTAAGAAATTCAAAATCTATTTATAGGCAAAAAAATCCGATTTTTATTATTATTTTTCTGATTTTTATTTTTTTATTATTTTATTATTTTATTATTATTATTTTTTTGGATAGCTGAATTTTTGACACGTGGCATGGTGGCTAAAAAAAATGGCTCGTTGAATTTTTGACACGTGGCATGCAGTGCAATTACCAAAATACCCTCGGTGTCGGGACGCCCAAAATTACCAAAATACCCTTTTTGCCAAATTTCACAGTTTTGCTCCAAATCACCTCCAGAATGTCCTGAAACTTTATTTTGGTGTCGGGATGCCCAAAATTACCAAAATACACTTTGTGTCGGGACGCCCAAAATTACCAAAATACCTTTTTTGCCAAATTTCACCAAATTTCACAGTTTTGCTCCAAATCACCTCCAGAATGTCCTGAAACTTTATTTATCTACAAAATAACACAAAACACATCAAAATATTCACAAAAATCAAGAAACTATGCAAAATATTAAGTTAAATGAGTGTGAAATAGTGATAGTTTTACCACTCATCAGTTATTCGATCCATGAATGGATTGAAGCAATCATTGCCTTCTTGGAATAATCGTTTTGATGTAATCATAATGGTTTATGATTTAATTCAAAACGAAAATGATTCTTGTGTATATAAGGAGGTTAGTGGGAGCGCACTGACAGTGGATGTCCTAAGTAATGATGACATGTCATTTCTTGGAAATGATATTTCCATAAATACAATCGGTGAAAGCTTGGCTTTCATGAAATTCTCCGTAGAATTCTTGGGAGAAAAAACTTTATTCTAGGATAAAGATCTACTGGGATAGATTTAAAGTTGTTAACACTCTCCGAGAACTCGTACATTGAAATAAATGTACGCGACCAGGTGTCTCATACGCTTTGAGCATATGGAGTCACAATCGGGCCAATCCAACTGATAGTCATTGGATTGATGGTTAAGAACATCCTTTAATATCTTAGATAAACTAAGGATGCTATCTTAAACTATGGAGAATGAGAACTTGAAGTGACTAGGATCACTGTTGTAAGTTTCCTAACCGATATAAACGACTATAAGTCGTAACAAAAGTGCTATAAAGTTTGAATAACGGAACATTGAGCTGGAAATCTTCCAAGCAAGATATTGTTACCGAATAAACAACAAAAGTGGATTATTGCTGCAGCTGAGGCAGCAATAGAAGCCTTCTGGATTGATAATAATCCTAATTAGATTAGGAATAGTTCTGTTAGCAGCTGAGCTAGGCTACAGCGCAGGCTAAAGAATTAATGTTCTCATCAACGATCCAGATATATACTTCGATATTCATCTGATTCGTTCGGATCATACATCGTGGCGATGTGATGATCGTATAAATCGCATCAGATGATAGTCATGCAAATCCGCTGACGAAAGTCTTTTCTCAATAGTTTGAGCGAACCGTACATAGTTCGGGTGTAAGATACTCGAGTGACTGGCTATAGGCGAAGTGGGAGATTGTTGGACAATTATGACCCATAGCGTCACTATTTGTACAGATCATGGTGTTGTTGTACAAATTAACTATGTGACAAAGGAAATTACTCTTTTATCATTTGTGATTAGATCACCAAGATGTATAAATGATGAAAGGTCCATATGATTAGTTCCTGGATTGAGATGATATTAAACAGTATCAATCCACGAAGGTTTATTCATTAAATATCCATAGTCAGAGTATTATCGAGATTGGACATCGATAATGCAGAAAAGACTAGTATTACGCTTGTGCGCGTTGTGAGGGCATAACGGCATAGTTCTCATATATTTGGGTATAGGATACTCATGCAAGTGTAGTAGGAGGTTGTGTTTTACTGATGGTACAGAAAACAGCTTCGCTCTGGATAGACCCCTCGGAATTCCATTGGTAGTATTACTATGTTTCTATAGAAATCCGAATCAGGGTAGGTGTATTTGGTCTTAACTTGAGACTTGCACCGCTAATACTTGCGACAATCAATGTACTTTGGTTTTAGTCGTCCAGGGCTTTAACAGGTTCTGTGTACGCCTCTTCTGGGTATATTGAGAATCGTAGTGTATTGGGTGTGATGTCGAGATGGAAGTATCACTCCAGTAATAGTGGAGATGATGATCACGTAGGATACGGAACTCGTTCTCTTATATGCTACAGCTATCGGGATATTATGACTAGGTCATGTTTATCCGATTATAGAGACTAGTTACCAGAGATCCGATATGTGCTTCGTACGAGGCAAACACATTTCCAGCCCCTGGCCTTGCACATGACATCCGATACTGGATCAAAATACGCAATACTATGTATACTACGCCTGATATAGATTACATATTCCTGTAAGGATATTTCTGGAGAATTGGGTAGGCATGGCGCTTTGCTAGAAGCCAACCTTGTCTTGTAAATCGGTACAAACGTAGTACTAGGTACGAACGTGTTCGGATAGTCCGACGACCGGATTTACTGCCAACATATCTGGGGATCTCATGGGTCGCTTCCCGAAGATTCACCGATGACATATGACTCGCACTTTATTAATCTGGGATTAATTAATTGAGAGAGATAAAATTAATCTGGGATTAATTACGGAGATATTTTATCTGGGATAAAATATCAATTAAAGAGAGAAAACGATTAATTTGGAATCAATCGATAAATTAATATATTCGATATATTAAACGAAATTGGATTTCGAAGCGGAATTAAAATTAGATTTTAATTCGGGCGAACGAGTTAATTTAGAATTAATTCATTAGTGATGTGAATAGTGATTTTGCTAGGAACAATTATTTAATTACGTCGCAACGGAAAATTCGTTAATTTGGAATTAGCAAACCCGAGTCCGGGAGTGTTTACGAGCGCACTCGCATTTCGAATTCAAGTGCGGCCCACAAGTCACATCAAGCGTCAAATCACTAGTCAATCGATTGATGTGATGTCTAGTCACTTTGAGTGATTTGACAACTAGTCACTTTTGATGTGAATAGTGATGGAGGTGGTTGAGGCTTTATTGCTTTGACTTTTGAAAATTTGAAAAGTTAAATTTGGTATTTGTTTTGGAAATGAAATTAACCAAAAAATAAAACACTTAATACATTTTCTCCTCTCTCTCTCCATGATTCACGGTTTTTGAAACCAATTTCCTCTCTCTCTCATTCGGTTTTTTAAACCAATTTCCTCTATTTTTCTCTCAAAAACCGAGAACAACAAGAAGGTAGAAGGAAGATTTGTGGCAAATCTTTCCATTGCTAGCACACAAAGGGTCATCCTAAGGTGATAGGGAACTAATTTCATGAGCATGGAATCACCATTAGCAAAAGCTTGGAGCATGAAGAACACAAAGGAGACCACCATGGAAGCTTGGCTGAATGCACCTTCAAAAGGCATAAAAAGTTTTGTTCTTCGTCGCATCCAATCCGATCAATGTAAGTATGTTTCCGCGGTACTTCTTGAGTATTCACATGTATTTTCATTGCTTGATATGATCTTGGGATGCTTAGAGAAACCCAACAGGGGGATGAATTGGGTTACAGCTAAAATAAACCGGTTGATCTTTGATTCCTTCACTTGGCTTGTGCCCTCGTTGACCATTTCCAAAGACTTCCACAAATCATATGCATTTCCACACTCCGAAAACTTATTTATTTGACTCCGATCAATAGCACAAAGGAGTTGGTTGAGTGCCTTAGCATTTTGTGAGGCTTGTTTTAAATCCTCATTATCCCATTCTAAAGTCGGCTTTGGAATCTCAACGCCATTGTTATCCTTCTTCGTTGGTCCTTTCGCACCCCGTGTAATTACAAAATAAGATGGCGGATCAACGGCTAGAAGGTAGTTCAACATCCTCATTTTTCAATAGTTGTAATCGGTTCCGATGTAAAATGGAGGTCTAGTTGTTGAAAATCCTTCGGCAAGAGTTGATTAGTTACTTGTAGATGCCATGATCTATTCTCGAACGGTTAAGTCTTTTGTTGAGAATACCTCGCCCTGATACAAACTGAAATTCCCTACAAACAATAGCGATAAACCAAACTCTATACGCAAGAGGGGGGTGAATTGGGCTACGGCTAAAATATGTGGAATTAAAAATCTTTGCCAATTTTAAGCTCTTTTACCAGTTAATATTTAAGGTCAATTTTCTGTATTGAAATAAACAACCTATATGCAAGTTTCTAATATATAAATAAATAAAACTTGCAATATGTAAAGAGTTAAGGGATAGAGAAAACGACACCGAGATTTATAGTGGTTCGGCCAACAATGCCTACGTCCACTCCCCCAAGCCGCGCTTGAAGCTTTTCACTAATAACGAGTTTCTGTGGTTCACTCGCAACCAAGAGTTTTACGCAAGGTGCACTCCGAACCTTTACACTTTGAGTTTTCTACGTAGGCTAACTCGAAAACCTTTACAATTACCCAAACTATGGGATTTCACAAACCGCAATTGTTTTGTATAAGAAATTGTAAAACACACTTGGGCACTCACAATGATAACAAAGATTGTATGAGTTGGTTACCCAAGTGATCTAAGTTCACTACAAGTGTATAAGAAGGTGTAGTGTGTGTGAGCTTGATGTATGAGTGTATATGATTATAAAGGTTTAATAAACACTCTTCTTTTTGCTCTATGAGATGTATGAAGGTTGTGTGTTATGTATCATGTGTGGCAAAAACGAATTGGGGCTTCAATTTATAGTTAAATGTGAAGCAAGCCCTAACAGCTCTTTCTGAGACCGGTATGCCGGTCTCCAACAGATATATTACCATTTGAAGAACTAGCCGTTAGACCGGTATGATCACCGGTATGGTACCGATATGATGACCGGTTTGGTCATTGTCGGTCCGGTATGTGTGCAATATGAAGAGCTAGACTGTTATGTTGACCGGTATGATGATCGATTTAGGTCATGCCGGTTCCAGTAAAGGAACTAGCCGTTAGGCTCACCGGTATGAGACCGGTATGGACACCGGTTTGGTTTGTGCCAGTTTCAGTAGGTGTGCATTCCCTAGGTCCATCGGTATGGTGACCGGTATGGGACCGGTAAGGTCCGTACCAATTCCAGTGAGCATGCAAAACTCATCATCTCACCGGTATGGACACCGGTAAGGGACCGATATGTCATTCTTTGTACCAAAAATGCAAATATGAAGGTTTTAATGCATTTTATACATGAAACTAATGCATCTAAGTGAATGTCCAGATTTCCTATGAGCTTAGGCACTTAAATACTCAAATCACATTACAATTAGAGCCCTAAGCTAAGACTTCATATAAAAACTTTAGTGTATGCTAGTCTTCACATTCTTCGCTCTTCATTATCGTGTGCTTCGACATCTTTTTGTATTGTCCCAATTTTGCGCGTCGAAGACTTCACTCTCGTTGCATCATCAAAATCCATTACGCGATTGTGTAGCTAACAGCGTCGCGACTCCCAACTTCCGCGTCGCGACACTATGGGCCGATAAGTACTAAAATTTATTTTCTTCGTTCTTGAGCTTCCGGACTCCGATTTGGTCCCCGTTTTTTCCTACGGACTCGTATCGAAATGCAGTTTTCATTAAAATATTTTAAAATATGGTAATTCAGAACCGAACCAGAACTGGATCAAAACCGAATAATAGGGTACCATATTTAATTGGGTAGGTTTCGGTTCCACTTAGTTAGGAACCGAATTTTTTCGATAGGTTATGGTTCCATGCGGAACCAGAACCATAACCGATTTTTCTCACCCCTAGTCCACGTACCATTTCAACCTTAACTGCAAATGTCGTCGTTTTGAGAATCCCTTTAAAATTTTGCCTTGTTTCAACGTTTATGCATTTGGGGAAAACATTTCAAACCAAAATCAAACCATTTGGAAACCATAGTCGCACGATTTTGCAAAGAATCTTAAAAATCCATACCCTAGAAGTAAGAAACTTGGAGTGCGAACCATCTCATTTGTTCGTCTACTGGTCTGAACTGATGTAGAAACAGTTTACAAAGTCAAAAATAATATTACCGTTCACCACGAAAATAAAATCGAAACTGTGTTGAGTCACAGACTTGGTCATTTTTTTAAAGACGTTTCGTGGCTCTACACAGAATGTGTGCTAGCAGTAATTCGGCCCTGACTTCCCCAGGATAAATAAGCCAGAAAACACTCTGTCTCAATCAATTTGGCACAAAAGCAAATGTTATTTTGCTCACACCCAAGATATTTTCTCGGAAACTCAAGAACACATGAAGAACAACATAATAATTTTTGTAAGAGAGAAAAAGATTTTCGAATTCTGTGTCTTTTGCAAATGAGATACATCTTCTTTATATAGTATTTTCAAAAGGGCATTTAAGACCAAAAATAAATAAAATGCATTGATTAAAATTATTAAAAAAAGGGTAAAGAATAAATACATAATAGCCACATTTTTATTTTTCAAAACTGTTTTATAATCAAAACAATAATAATGCCAAAAAAACATATTAATTTTTTGTAACTTAAAAAACATTTAAGCTGTAACATAAAAGAAAAAACATTTTAGTTACAAAAAATATATATTTTTTAAATTATTTTTCTCCAATATATATAGCACCCACACATGACGGACGACGGTGGCAGCGCGCGCGCGTGTGGTGAACCACCATTAGTCTAACTCATCACCCTTCCACAAAAGTGGGGCCCAAACCCAATTCACATCATAACTCCTTATAAATAAATAAAATTGATATAGTAATTTTCCATTATGGGAAGAGGTTTCAAAAATAAACATGTAACTACTTAGTAAATTTTGATTTTTATAAAAACTCTCTATATTCAAAACTTGTAACTCCTTATTTAAAATTCATATGTTACAACAATCCCCCAATTGAATTTTAATAAAATATTTTCATCGAACAATATAATATAAGGTCGTGCATAAATAAATGTATCTATAGACTTGAACCTTTATATAATATCGATGATTCAGATTATATTAGAGTAACTCGTAGTTTTGAACTCTATCTCTGAATACACTACACACAAACCTTTCAAGGTAATATCGATGATTCAGAGTATACTAGAGTAACACATAGTTTTGATAAAAGATGTAGAATCATACTCGGTGCCTCTATCACTACAGAATCATTTAATTTGTCTTTTAAATTGATTTTCAATTTCTGTGTGAAATAGTTTAAACATGTCAAACGCTTCACTTTTATTTTTCATAAGATAAATATATGCATAATTTGAACAATCATCAATGAAAATGATAAAATATCATTTTCCACCTCTAGTCAATTTACCACCAAACTTGCAAATGTCTGAATGTATTAAATCTAATGGTTCAGATTCCCTAATTACAGATTTGTGTGGAGTTTTAGTAATTTTTGCTTGACTGCAGAATTCACATCTTTCAAAATCATTCATAGACAATTCAAGAATTAAACCTAAGTTACTTATGTTCTTAATAATGCATTTATTAACATGACAAAGTCGAGCACTGTACGGGCCAAATTTGGACCAATGGTAAAACCGTCTTTCCATTTCAAACTCAATATCAATCAAAGCCCAAAAATGGTAATCCAGCCCATAAAACTTTGCATTATTGAACCATAATTAAGCTAATAGCTTAAAGACAATCCCATTTTATTATATACCAACTGCTCCCCTCATTTTCCTAACACAAAACATATTTCAACATGCTTTAATCTTTCACCAAATACTCAAAGCATGTTGTGGGACTTATGTCAACTAATGAAATCATATTTCTCTACCTATAAATAGCAACAACCCAAAGCATTCTCATTGAAGTCTTAGCTCTCAAACTTGAGTTCTCAAAGCCTCTTACCATATAAACACTAATCCTCCGCCCTCACGGCAGTCCAAAGAGATCAAGGTAATATCAAACCTTGCTCTTCTCTTTATTTAGTTTACTGCTCACTCGTCTTTATTGACTTGAGCGTCAGAGTGCCTACGGCACCTACCACACCGGTGGGCAATATCCTCTCTGCTCACTCTACCTTTTTTTTTTGCAGGATCGTTAGTGCCCCATACTACAAATTCTTGATTGTGGACCTCAGACGAAAACCATTATCCATAATTTGGAGCCCACTGTGGGGACTTAGCGATTCATACCAGGCAAAAATCTCTCAGTCTATGATTTCTAAAGCACAACCACTCATGGCTTCGAGCAGTGAGTAGACACCAGACCCTGTGGCAGCACAATTAGCCATGCTCCAAGAACGATTATGAACTTTAAAGGAAGAAAACCTGACCATGCGAAACTCCAACACAAATATTCAAAAACAGTTGGAGCAAATCTCTTCAACCTCTCAATATCGTGACACTCCAGTTAAACCTAGCAATCCTGCGATCCCATCCAACCTCTTGGGGGCATTTAACGAAGTGGCAGATGATAATCCACCAAGTGACCATGGCCCAAAGAATCTGCCAATTTCCACAGTCGACCAAGCACAACAAGTTGCATCCACTATGAGAAGGGAAATGATGGAGTTCAAGGAAGCAATTATGTCCAGTCTACCTGAAGTGAGACTATCAATTAGAAAGAGCAGAGCTGGAACGAATTCTGACACTCCGTTCTTGGAGACCATCGCATCTGTCGAGCTGCCAAAGAAGTTCAGCCCACCATAAATGAAACTGTATATGTTGGACAATTATGACCCATAACATCACTATTTGTAAAAGACATGGTGTCTTTGTACAAATTAACTATGTGACAACGGAAATTGCTCTTTTATCATTTTATAATTGGATTACTTGGATATATAAATGATAAAAGTCCATATGATTAATACCGGATTAATAAGATATGAGACAATATTAATCCACGAAAGGTTTAATCATTAAATATCCCTAGTCGTAGTATTATCGAGACTGGACATCGATAATGTGGAATAGACTAGTATTACGTTTGTGCGCGTTATGAAAGCTTAACGGCATAGTTCTCATATATTTAAGTATTGGATACTTATGCAAGTGTGATAGGAGGTTCTGTTAGCCGTTGGACCGGGAACAGCTTCACTCTGGATAGACACCTCAAAATCCCATTGGTAGTATGACTATGTGTGTATGGGAATCTGAATCAGGGTAGGTTTATGTGGTCTCAACCAGAGACTTGCATCGCTAATACTTGCGACAATCAGTATAATTTGGTTTTGGTAGTCCGGAGCTTTAACAGGTTCTGTGTACGCCTCTTCTGGGTATACTGAGAATCATAGTGTATTGGGTGTGATGTCAAGATGGAAGTATCACTTCAGTCATATGGAGATGATGATCACGCAGGGATACAGAACTAGTACTCTTAAATGCTACAGCTATCAGGATAGCATGACTAGGTAATGATTATCCGATTATAGAGAGTAGTTGCTGTTGGTTTCTAGATTAGGTCCCAAGATCATGAAATCAAGCAATGAAACAAGTGAATACACATCAAAGGAGGTGCGAAATATACTCACATTGACCGGATCTTGCGACGCGAAGAAGACAACTACTCCAAGAAGCTCGGCAGTGGCTATTCTAGCTCGTGGACTGCTCGGTTTGGGCTGTGAAACTCCTCCAAGAATTCAGCCATTGGAGACCTCCATTGAAGCTCCAAGCTTCAAGCTTCAAAAGATGATTCCAAGCTCACAAATTCGTTTCCCTATCACCTTTGTATAACTCAAGTGTGTGCTAGCACTATATCTTCTTCTTTGCTTCTCTTCTTCATTTGGTCAAACCCAAAAATTAGAGGAAGAAACGGTTCCAAGCCGTGAAGGAGAAGGAGGGAAAAATAGAGAGAAACGTGAATGGTGGAGAGAGGGAGAGGAAAAAGAAAATAAAAAAGTATTAGGTTTTTATATTTCCAAAATAAATTAAACCATTTACCACCTTTTTAATTTCCATTTACCAAAAAGTCAAAAAGCAAAAGCCATAAATGCTTTTCAACTACCACATCACTATTCATATCAATCAATCAATCAAGTGACAAGTTGTCACATCACTCAAAGTGACTAATGATTTCACGCTTGATGTGAATAGCGATTTGACGCTCGATTTGACTTGCGTTCCGCACTCAAATTCGAAATGCGAATGCGCTCGCAAATAATCCCGGGCTCGGGTTCGCTAATTCCAAATTAACGAATTTTCCGTCGCGACGCAATTAAACGATTATGCCTAGCGAAATCACTATCCACGTCGCTAACGAATTAATTCTAAATTAATTCGTTCTCCCGAATTAAAATCTAATTTTAATTCCGCATCGAAATCCAATTTTGTATAATATATCAAATATATTATTTTATCGATTAATTCTAAATTAATCATTATCTCTCTTTAATTAATATTTTATCCCAGATAAAATATCTCCGTAATTAATCCCAGATTAATTTTCTTCTTTCTTCTAATTAATCCCAGATTAATAAAGTGCGAGTCATAAATCATCGGTGAATCTTCGGGAAGTGACCCATGAGATCCCCGGATATGTTGGCAGTAAATACGATCGTCGGACTATCCGAACACATAAGTACCTCGTACTACGTTTATACCGATTTACAAGACAAGGTTGGCTTCTAGCAAAGCGCCATGCCTACTCAATTCTCCAGAAATATCCTTATAGGAATATGTGATTTATATCAAGCGTAGTATACCGTAGTATTGTGTATTTCGATCCAGCATCGGATGTTCACGTGCTAGGCCTGGGGCTGGAATTATGTCTGCCCTGTACGAAGCACAAATCGGATGTCTGGCAACTAGTCTCTATAATCGGATAAACATGACCTAGTCATAATATCCCGATAGCTCGAGCATTTAAGAGAACAAGTTCTGTATCCTATGTGACCATCATCTCCATATGACTGGAGTGATACTTCCATCTTAACATCACACCCAACACACTACGATTCTCAATATACCCAGCATTGGCGTACACAAAACCTGTTAAAGCCCTGGACGACCTCAACCAAAACATATTGATTGTCGCAAGTATTAGCGGTGCAAGTCTCAGGTTAAGACCAAATACACATACCCTGATTGCAGACTCCCATAGACACATAGTCATACTACTAATGGGATTCCGCGGGGGTCTATCCAGAGCGAAACTGTTTCCCGTACCATCGGCAAAACACAACCTCCTATTACACTTACATGAGTATCATATACCCAAATATATGCACAAGTGTAATACTAGTCTTTTACGTATTTATCGATGTCCAATCTCGATAATACTCTGACTAGGGATATTTAATGATTTATCCTTCGTGGACTGATATTGTCTCATATCATTCTCCGTCCAGGAAAAAATCATAAGGACCTGTCATCATTTATATATCTTGGTGATCTAATCACAAATGATAAGAGTGCAATCTCCTTTGTCACATAGTTAATTTGTACAACAACACCATGATCTGTACAAATAGTGACGTTATGGGTCATAATTGTCCAACAGTTGCTAGTGATCCGATATATGCTTCGTACGGGGCAGACATAATTCCAGCCCCAGGCCTAGCATGTGACATCCGATACTGGATCGTATTATGCAATACACTGTATACTACGCCTAATACAGATTATATATATTCCATGTTGAATATATTTCTGGAGAATTTGGTAGGCAAGGTGCTTTGCTAGAAGCCAACCATGTCTTGTAAATCGGTAAGAACGTGGTACCGGGAACGCACATGTTCGGATAGTCCGATGACCGTATTTACTGCCAACATATTCAGGGATCTCTTGGGTCGCTTCCCAAAGATTCACCGATGACATTTGACTTGAACAGAATTAATTTGGATTAATTATGAGAGAGAAAATTAATCTGGGATTAATTGCGGTAAGAATTAATCTGGGATTAATTCGTCGAGAAGAGAGAACGCGATTAATTTGGAATTAATCGGCAAAATAAATTTAATAGTTAAATTGGATTTTTCTATTTAATTTATTTAATTGGGCTAAAATAATATATCGGATATATTAATTGAAATTGGATTTCAATACGGAATTAAAATTGGATTTTAATTCAAGCAAACGAATTAATTTGGAATTAATTCGTAAGCGACTTCTGTAATAATTTTGCTGGACATTATTATTTAATTAAATTTTATTTAATTACGTCGCGACGAAAAATTCGTTTAGTCGGATTAAACGAACCGGGCCCAAAGAGTGTAGTGTAAGCTAACTTTAATTTTGAATTCAAAGTGGTGTGACCCACTAACTTACATCAACATGTCACATGTGTGATGGAAGTTGTTTGTTGCATTTAAGGCATCTTTTGCCAACACACACACACGACTTAAGTCAACACACTTTTGGAAATGTGAACTATTCATATTCTTTATTCCTTCCTCATTTTGGGCGTGAACTCTC
>SKCR01010562.1:0-44098 GCA_019454045.1 Zanthoxylum bungeanum | reverse complement strand
GTTCCTTAAAGATCAAATCCTACTCCTATCTCCAAACACAAATCCGCCAAATAACAAAAGATTCTAAAGATCAAACAACCTAATTTAGCTAAGAACAGATGAAGCTACTCTACGAACATTCAAAGCAAATGAAGAACGCGAAGAGAGTGAAAGAAGTACCTTGAAGCCTTGAAGTCTCTCCCAAATCGATTGATCTTGTGAAATGAAACAAATGAACCCATCAAGCCACTCTTATACTACTTCTTTTGGCGGTTATTTCCCGCCATGAAACTCCTCGTTATTTGCGCTAGGTTTTATTCCGTTAAACGACACGTGGAAGATCTATGAAATATTTAGCAAACCCCGGTGCAGATAGTACACTCGACAAATGATAGTTCAGTCGACAAGGGACATTCCCATGACTCATGTCGAATCAAATGGACTCCTGAACTGTGTTGGTTCAGTCGACAAAGGGACATTCCCATGACTCATGTCGGATAAAATGGACTCCTGAACCTGTGTTTGGTTCAGTCGACAAAGGGACATTCCCATGACTCATGTCGAATAAAATGGACTCCTGAACCTGTGTTTGGTTCAGTCGACAAAGGGACATTCCCATGACTCATGTCGAATCAATGGACTCCTGAACCTGTGTTTGGTTCAGTCGACAAAGGGACATTCCCCATGACTCATGTCGAGTCAAGAATAACTCCTGATCTGTGTGTTGGTTCAGTCGACAAGGGACATTCCCCATGACTCATGTCGAGTCAAGACAATCCTGAACCTGTGTTTGGTTCAGTCGACAAAGGGACATTCCCATGACTCATGTCGAATCAAATGGACTCCTGAACCTGTGTTTGGTTCAGTCGACAAAGGGACATTCCATGACTCATGTCGAATCAATGGACTCCTGAACCTGTGTTTGGTTCAGTCGACAAAGGGACATTCCCATGACTCATGTCGAATAAAATGGACTCCTGAACCTGTGTTTGGTTCAGTCGACAAAGGGACATTCCATGACTCATGTCGAATAAAATGGACTCCTGAACCTGTGTTTGGTTCAGTCGACAAAGGGACATTCCCATGACTCATGTCGAATCAAATGGACTTCTGAACCTGTGTTTGGTTCAGTCGACAAAGGGACATTCCCCATGTCTCATGTCGAGTCAAGAATAACTCCTGATCCTGTGTTTGGTTCAGTCGACAAAGGGACATTCCCCATGACTCATGTCGAGTCAAGACAATTCCTGAACCTGTGTTTGGTTCAGTCGATAAAGGGACATTCCCATGACTCATGTCGAATCAAATGGACTCCTGAACCTGTGTTTGGTTCAGTCGACAAAGGGACATTCCCATGACTCATGTCGAATCAAATGAACTCCTGAACCTGTGTTTGGTTCAGTCGACAAAGGGACATTCCCCATGACTCATGTCGAGTCAAGAATAACTCCTGAACCTGTGTTTGGTTCAGTCGACAAAGGGACATTCCCATGACTCATGTCGAATCAAATGGACTCCTGAACCTGTGTTTGGTTCAGTCGACAAAGGGACATTCCCCATGACTCATGTCGAGTCAAGAAAAACTCCTGAACCTGTGTTTGGTTCAGTCGACAAAGGGACATTCCCCTGAACTCATGTGCTGTCAAGTGAACTCATGAACCTGTGTTTGGTTCAGTCGACAAGGGACATTCCCCTGAACTCATGTGCAGTCAAGTGAACTCCTGAACTGTGTTTGGTTCAGTCGACAAAGGGACATTCCCCATGTCATGTCGAGTCAAGAATAACTCCTGAACCAGTGTTTGGTTCAGTCGACCAAGGGACATTCCCATGATTCATGTCGAATCAAATGGACTCCTGAACCTGTGTTTGGTTCAGTCGACAAATGGGCATTTCCTATGACTCATGTGCAGTCAAGTGAACTCCTGAACTTGTGTTTGGTTCAGTCGACAAAGGGACATTCCCCATGACTCATGTCGAGTCAAGACAATTCCTGAACCTGTGTTTGGTTCAGTCGACAAAGGGACATTCCCATGACTCATGTCGAATCAAATGGACTCCTGAACCTGTGTTTGGTTCAGTCGACAAAGGGACATTCCCATGACTCTTGTCGAGTCAAGAATAACTCCTGAACCTTTTTTGGTTCAGTCGACAAAGGGCATTCCCCTAGACTCGTGTCGAGTGAAGTAAAACTTCTGAACCGCCGTTTGGTTCAGTCAAAGGACAATCCCCTAGACTTTTGTCGAGTCAAGAAAAACTTCTGAACCACCGTTTGGTTCAGTCGACAAGGACAATCCCCTAGACTCTTGTCGAGTCAAGAAAAACTTCTGAACCACCGTTTGGTTCAGTCGACAAAGGACATCCCCTAGACTCATGTCGAGTCAAGTAAACTACTGAACCACCGATTATTTCAGTTGACAAGGAACATTCCCCTTGACTCTTGTCGAGTCAAGAAAACTTCTGAACCATCGTTTGGTTCAGTCGACGAGGGACATTCCCCATGACTCATGTCGAGTCAAGTGAACACCTGAACCTGTGTTTTGTTCAGTCGACAAAGGGACATTCCCCTGGACTCATGAACTCCTGAAATTCTATTTCAGTTCGGTCGAATCACATACTCCGTGACCCAAGATAAATCAGGAACCTAAGATGCATACGAACAGAAACCTGCGTTTTTATGTATTTTCTTTGATACGACATTTGGCAGAAGGTGATACATTCTTATCACGTGCTTTTGTGATTAGTGTTATTCGACACAAACGTATATACTCTCTAAAACAAAATTTCTTTGACTTAGAGAGTAAGGGACAAACTGTAAGAGCCAAATTTGGTCTAAGGGTAAAATTGTCTTTCACCTTAAAGCCCATTCGCATATTAAGCCCGAAACCAAGCCCAAAAGAATTTTGTATTTGATTACAATTAATTCTAGCACTAAACCACTCCACTTAACCTAATTCTAGCACTAAACCCAACCACTCCACTTAACCTAATTCTAGCACTAAACCCCACCACTCCACTTAACCTAATTCTCACACTCCAAGACCATAATCAGATAACCCAACATCATATCATCTATAAATATGAAAAGAATACAGGAAGAAGGCATTCAAGTCTCAATTCTCTCACTCTAATACTTCATACTCTCAATCCTTGACCCCTTCATATATTACACGGCTCTCACGGCCAAACAAAGGAAGTAGAGGTAATACTCAACCTTGCTTTCCATTTTACAAACTTATTTCCTGCCACTGACTTGGGCGTCGGAGTGTACCCGGTATCCACCACACCGGTGGTAGCCTACTCTCGTCCACTCTACTTTGTTTTTTTGCAGGATTGCTAGTGCCCAACTTACAAATTCTGATTGGGGACCCTTGGCGAATTCCGGAGTCCACAAACAATTCTCCACTTCGCAATGGTCGTCTTCCCCCTTCGCGGCCTCTTAATATTTATAGGAACATCTGTCTTTCTTTGCGCTTCAACAATACAAGTGGTTTTCTCATATTTTCAATTGGGTAATAGTGTGGCTGATTGTCTGGCTAATTAACATATGCGGTTCTCTTCATAGCTTCACTTAGTGGTCCGATCCCCCGACCTCTATTGTTCGTTCCCTTTAAGGATCACATGGGCTGGGTTCCGGTCAGGCTTAGCGTCTGCCGAACAGGAGTTTATCCTGCCCGGTTTTTAATAATAATAAATAATATATATATATATATAATTTATTATATAAATATTAATATATATATATATATATAATTTTTTTTAAAGCCCGGGCCGTGCCGGGCCCGAGCTTATTATGTTGAGCCTGGCTCGGGCCCTTATAATCCAGGGCCCGAACCATGATTTTTTTACCCCGGGCGGGCCGGGTTGGACCGGGCTCGGACTTTTCTGTCATCCCTAGTTCCCTTCGGCAAGATGTCTTTGGGATCCCCAATTATCGTTATTGGGTTATGAAATAGAATAGGGTTCAAATGTGGTTGTATTTTTTATTGCGATTTTATAAATGTAGCACACAAGCGCACGTATCGCTCAAGTAATACAGTGATTATTACTCGGATATCGAACCCACAATGACTTAATATTTTTTCCTATCAATGCCAAGACTAACCTACTTAAATTAAACTAAACTATTTGTTGAGAAAGAGAGTGACTGATCTAAAATTTAATTGAAAAATTATATATATAGCAAATAATAATTTTGGATTTTAAACTTTATGCACAAGAAAAACCTAGGGCTGTAACTTCACTTAAGCGTGAACATAATGAGTTCAGACACTTGTCATTCAATTAGGGGATTGTTACTAATTTTTAACCTAAAACACTAAACTATCTACAAGCCTATTTCGATTGTCAGGTAGAAATATTCAATTTAAACAAATTAACTATATGTCTATGTTAATTAAATTAAATTAATTCATTAAGGTCATGTTCTAATCTCGGATACGTATACCCTTTAGGTATATGTCTATCCTGTAGGGAAATCTATTCAACGAATAATATCACACGCTATTATTCCTACGGCTAACCAAAAATCCATCTGTTGAGTTCCTACGGATTTACCAAGAATATTCTATTATTGGCCAAACAAATAAAAGAAGCATTCAAAGCACACCCAAATGAATAAAAATATGCAATTGAATTAATTAAACATGCTCAAGATCTATTAAAACCCTAGATTTAATGAATTAGCTATTCGTAATATTCAACAAAAATAAGCTAATCATTAATATAAGACAAAGAACGTATAAAAAATAAAATTAGAGAGAAAAAAGAAGAAAGAAACTCTCGTTTACAGTTTTCGTCTTCAAACTCCACAACCCGTTGAAGCACTCGTTCTTTCCTTGCTCTAGGCGTTCTTCTATGCTCTGAGACTTTAAAATCATGTGATGAGATTTCTTTCTAGGTTTTGGGACAAACTTGTGCTTATATAGGAGGTCAATGAGGTCTTTCCTACTCAAAAATCAAAATCTGGGCGAATCTGGAAAAAACCTCCCGTGTCGAAGTGCGTCGCAACACACAACTCTTCTAATCACGCAAGTCACGACGCTCATTCCTTGGCGTCATGACGGGAGAAATCACCAAGGGAACAATTTGCATTATGCTAAAATTTTGTGCTTAGTCGTGTCTCGACACGATTCCAGTGTTGTGACTCGCGTTTGGACTTTGAAATAACCATGATTTGCTCCGTATCATTTCATTTTTCCCCCAGTTAATTTCATTGAGTCGTGATATTATTTTGACCTGCAAAAACGCACGCAAAACACATCAATTCGCTCATAAGGCTTGATATCACCCACAAAATATTATGATAAAAAGGTAGGAAATATATGGATATTAACGGCTCATCAATCTTGCTTCAATTTATAGCTAATGGTCTTCTATTTGGGTTCAAGTTCTGTAACTGATGTTCTGGTCTTCATGACTTACTGTAAAGGACTGACTCACAAGTTCTATCTTCTATCGTGCTTGTTGTTTCTGCTTTGCTAATTCTGTCAAATTCTGTTTGTTTTTTGTCGTTGTTCCAGCAAGCTGTCTGCTGGGCGTATGTTTTGTTAGGAAACAAAATCCCTAATATATTTACATGTTCGTCCTCTTAGGATCTAACCATACATGTATTACTAGTCTAGATTTATTTACAAACTAATTGAAATAAATCTAAGTTAATCACAAACAATTGCATACCTTTAAACTTGTAGAGACCTCTTAATCAAACTTAATTGATTGCTTAACTCAATAAGCAAATGGTCTATTTATAGGAGGGAAACCAAGTCACTATTAGCTCACATGCATGGATTACTATTAATCATTGGTTACTATTTAATCACATGCATTGATTACTATGTAATCACATGTATTTGGATGCATAATGATTTTCTCTAACCCTTCCAAAAATGTTACCATCATGGGTGTACCATTTGTTCCCCACTTAACATTTTACTAATGTTGTTACTTAACAACTCTTGTTGTTACTTAATTATTTGATTAACAACTCTTGTTGTTACTTAATAATTCCAACATGAAATCATTACTAATTGTTGTTATTTAACAACACCAAATAATTAACTTAATAATTTCCAACATGAAATTATTACTAATTGTTGTTATTTAACAACACCAAATAATTAACAACAATTAATTTTCAACATCTCACACTCACACATGATGGGATCAACAATTTTTATTATCTCTACAAGAATAATTCATACTTTGCAATTGTGTCGTGCGACCAACATACTTCGAGAGCTCACTTGCTATACATCTGTAGGAATATATAGCCGCTCGAAAAATGGATAGAACCATAGTGGATTATGTATGCAGTATCCTCGATCATTTATCACATTAAATCTCTCTCGATCTCTTTTCGAATGTAATATTTATTTTGTATTCACAATCATGTTTGATCACATAGAACAAAAATTGGTCGACCAGTGAATACAAGCTAATGTGATATTACTTATATAATGATCTTTCTCCTTTCTCGAATCTCTCAATCTTGATTCAATTCGCTTTTCCAGAGATGCCCTTTCGGATCGAATCTCTCATGATCCTTCAGTAACACTCCAAGATAGCGATCATCAAATCTAAGTTTTAAGAAGCAGACAAGAGTCTAAATGGTACAATGTGAGATTGAAATAATCTCAAGGGTCTCACACAATATCAAGACTGAGATCTTTACTTGTATTACCATCAATAGTCGCAAATGTACACATGGTATGAAAACATGTGCTACGGTATTCTCTCATTTCCCATGGAGCGCATGTCTCATAAAATACCGTACAGATTATAGTTCAGACAAACACAATATCTAACTCATAACTGACATGAAGACAAGTAAGGTGAAACGAACTTATTCACCTTAGGTCATATCACAGAGAAAGTGACCTCAGAACGACATTACATAATTTTTAAGCTTGAGCTCTCTAGATTATCACTTAGATAATTAGCTTAAAAATTTGTCTCATCTCCCATTAACACAAAGTAATGGAGGCGATTGCCCGTGTGAGAGGGCCAATCATTCACTTGTCTGACATACTTCTCATACTAACGAATAATATATTTGTTTAAAACATGTATCAACATATTAACATGTAAGCATTGAATATAAACATCAATGAGTATTAACATTAGTAAACATTATTTGGGAAAAATACATATCATAATATGTAAGCACATTAACATCTACGCAATCCCTGAGTTCTTACATGTCTAACAAAGACATCTCTAGGAACAGGCTTGGTCAATGGATCTGCTACCATTTCTTGCGTAGAAATGTACTTCATGTTTATCTCTTCTCGTGCAACTATGTCTTTCACAAAGTTATATTCGGTATCTATATGTTTTGTTTTACAATGGAATTTTGGGTCTTTTGTGTATGCTATCGCTGCTTCACTATCACAGTTAACTAATACTGGACCAGAAGCTTCATTTGACATACCCAAATGATCCAATAACCTTTTCAAACCACACAGCCTCTTGAACTGCTGATGAAAATGCCACAAATTCAGCCTCCATTGTGGATAAGGCTATACAAGACTGTTTCTTACTACTCCATGAAATGACACCATTGTTTAGCAAGAAAACAAAACCAGAGGTAGATTTTCTTTCATCTAAATCTCCTCCCCAGTCAGCATCAGTATAGCCTCTCAATTGCAGATCATTTCCTTGATAACACAATGAGTAATCAACTGTCCCTCTCAGATACCTAAATATTCTTGTAACTGCTTTCCAATGTGCTTGTGAGAATTGGGTGCATGATTGCTGGCAAGCAAAAAAAAATAATAATAATATTAAAATAATATTAATCATTGCTTTTGAAGTTTATTTAAGCGACATGCGTATTAGGTTTAGCACTTCACAAAGTCATTTAAAAAAAAAAAAAATTAAATTATCTCTTCTTTCTCTCTCCTATTTCTTTCTTCTTCCTCGCCAAAACTTCGAAGCTTCGCTGCCGTGTCATCGTCGATCCTCTTCACCCACGCGCCGGACCACCGTGTAGCTGCCGCCGTCAGCTTTCCGTCTCCACCAAGATCGAGTCCAAAGGCCGCCGGACGCGCCTCCACGCGCCGCCATACCAGGACGCCACGTCGCAGCTTCTTCTGCAATTTCCGGCCGTCTCCGGCCACTTCTGACGACCACCTCCGGCGAGTGAGCACTTTTCAGGCCGAGATCTTTCCAACGCCAGTGGTCACTTCCCGATCCGACATCGTTTGGGTTGTTTTCCGTGTTATAGCTACCGGTAATTCGGGATTTGTATTGGAAGTTGAGATCCGACCGTTGGATCGACGATCCGATTGCATCAGATTATTGCTCTCGAAATTTCGAGCGTTTTGATATATATATATTCACCGTAGAAAATATTGGTTGTGGGGTCCGCTTTTTGGTGGTGGGGCCCGATCTTTGTTGTGGGGCCCGCTTGCCTCGCTGAGCATTCTAATTAGTTCCGGAGCCGTTCGTTGCTGTTTTTCTTCTTAGCTTACTTGTTTGGAATTTCGGGCTGATAATCGTTATTGACTTTTGCGTGAATCGAGGTAAGTACACTCTGTGGTGATTCTCTTAACATATTGTTTGATGTTTGATGATTGTTGTGAGAGTCGGTATATATAAATATAATGGTATATTATATATATATTTATATTATATATAAATATTGTGGAGATATAATATTGAGATATTGAAAGTATGATAATATGAGATCATAATTATTGAGATGAGATTTGTGGATTGGATGTGAGATGTGATTGTATGGATGATGTGTGTTGTTGTGATATGCTGCTGGGTTTGGTATAATAGTGGTCGGATTTGAGATGAGATGAGATGTGATGATACATCAGATGAGATGAGATGTGATGATACATCAGATGAGATGAGTTGATAGAAAACCTTGGGAGTTGTCATTGAGGACTCTTCCATTGGTTTTGATATGAGGGAGTACGGGGGCTTCCTCATTGAGTATATTTTACTCACATTTTACGAGTTGATATGGTTGGAAACCTTGGAAGTTGTCATTAAGGACTCTTCCATTGGTTTTGATATGGGGGAGTACGGGGGCTTCCTCATTGAGTATATTTCAATCCTATGTTATACTAGACCCGGAGTAGCAGCCATGTTTGATGGATGTTTGTACTGTTGAGGTTGGATGTTTGTTGTAATGATATTATAACATATGTTATTTTCATATATATATATTATATACATATATATATAACCCTATTTTGTTGGTGAGGTCATGTTGAGAGAATGAGTGTTTACTTGCTGAGCTTTTTAAGCTCACCCCCATTTCCCCTAACATTTCAGGTAGTCCGTTTGTTGAGTAGTAGCAGTACCAGATTTGGATCCACGTGCCACAGTTGTATATTCGGGTTGGACCAGACATTTGTGTCACCTTTTGTATTTATTTCTTTAATATTGTGTTGTAAACCACAACAGTCGTGTATACTTTGGATTTGTAATAAGTGATGTAATATTGTGTGCATTTGAGTGGTTGATTGTCATATAGAATGCTCGAGCTAAAGAAGTCTACGAACCTCTTTCTAGGGTTGGGCCCGCTCTAGGGAGGGGGTCGTGACAATGCATGACTAACTTGCATGTTCCTATGCCTTTGACTTCAACCCGTGAGTTGTTGCCAACATATATCCACTTCACCCCAGGTGAAATTCATCAAAATTCCACGAAGGCATCTCTATCATTCGCTACATGGTCTCTGGCTCCTGAGTCTACAGTCCACAAATGATTAGATTCAGTTAGAAAGATTGAACTTGAAACACATATTTCATTTAAATATGCACGAAAGGTATTCACCTTTTTAGGCTCAGTGCAGTCACAAGCAAAATGACATTTCTTACCACAGTTAAAACATTTAACCTTTGCCATGTTTTTCTTTTTGGTAGGACGTTTTCATTTCCCATGTTGATTGGTTTTCTGTTTCTTTTCTGGTTTGGAAGAATTTTGTTCTTTTCCGAACTGGAACCCACCACCATGAAATTTTCTTTTCTTCTTGAAACCCCCAGGTTTGCTAGTTTCTGTCATATACACTTCAGTATTTGACTTAGCAGCCGCAAGTCGGTCGCTTTCTAATTCAAGGTGACGTTTAGCATCATCAAAGGTTTTGATGCTCTCATTGTGGGTCAAATGCATCTTCATATGCTCCCAACTATTTGGAAGAGAATGAATGACCGCTTGGACTTTCTGTTCATCCGTAAGAACATGTCCAGCATCTGCCAGTTCAGTAATCATGTTTGACATTTGCCTCAAGTGTTTTGACATAGTGAACTCATGACGTTTCTTGTATGTGTCAAACTTGATTGTCAGTGACCTGAGTTTGGTTATTGAGGTACTACCAAAATTTTCAGCTAGTGCGGACCACATGTCCTTAGCCATGTCATATTTCCTGAACTCTTTCATTAGGTCATTATCCATACTGCTTAGCAACATAATGCGGGCAATGAAATTCTTTTTCTTCCAGGCCTCATAAGCCTCTCGGTCTCGCCTGTGTTGGGCCGTAGTGCCCTGTTCAGGTTCATCCATGCTCATTTTCAAAGTTTCAAGAACCTCTTGTTCTTCTAGCACATATTGGATTTTCATGCTCCAAATTTCATAATTATCGTCATTCAATTTCTCACCCTTGTTGAGTTCAGCAATAATGTTCTTTGTTGCGGAAGCCATATTAAAAACACAAAGTTTCTACAGACATTCATGCACAATTGTTAATATTTTTGTCTTATTTTATCATGAAATAAATTATGTTTAATAAGATTTTTCAATGGGGTTGGAGTTAAAAGGCCACTATGTGTCCAATCATCATCCAATTACCCAATGTAAAAATATTATCAACATAATCAATCATGTAAAATCATTTTCTAAAAAATACATAAATTCTTAGAACATCTTAATCATGCGACAATTGTACATCATTGATTTAATTACATAAATTAAATTCAACATGAAACATTCATACATATAAATACAATATTTACATGCCGTGGAGTAACAAACAATTACACACATAAACATTAACATAGTTTTATCATAGAAAAAACTAATATCTAACACCTAAAACTTTTCCGGTTTCAGTGTTCCAACGAATAAATGTCTTAGGATAAGAATCCTTAAATTCTTGTGGTAACTCGTAATTGATCTTGGACAACCATGGGAAACCTATAGCAAATTTCGGATCCTTGCAACGTTTCCGGGACATCAAAGGAAAAATGGTATGATTTGTCTTATATTGGAGATACTCAATCGCTAACCTCTCAATGGATATGTTATACTGAACACGTAGTTCTTCTGTATGAGTTACTAATTTCCAAATATCAGTAAGTCATTTTTGCCATATTTCTGGGAGAGTATTTCGTAGCAATCTGAGTCTGTTCGGTTGTCCTATCCAATTACCTTCCCATATAGATTCTTGTAACATGTTATTAAAGGTGATTATATGCGTAATCATATCATCATCTTCTTTCATCCGATACTTATCCAGATCCAACAACATGTCTTTCAATTTTTCACTGTGGGCGGATGTCATAACCCTTTTTGTAGTTTTTTGTCTGATCGACATGATTTTTCTGCAATAAATACAAAGAAAAATTAATATAATGAAACACAAAGTTACATTAACTAAAATAAACATCACTAAGATATTCATTTACATAAACACAAAGTTTATATGATAAAATAAATTTATCATGGCCGATTAATACAATATGCAAAAAGACTAGACATTTAATAATGACGGATCGGAATTACCGAAGCAAACCGATACAGACATGACCAACACGGTCCAACACGGATGTCCATGCGCCATTCACGCGCCACAAGAGTGGCTCACGAGCCTCCATGCGCCGCCACACGCCAGCCACAGGCTCTTACTCGCCCTCACGCGCCAGCCAGCCTCGGGTAACTTTCACGCGCGGATGACATGTCGTCCGCGAGATCTATGTAAGTATGACAAGTCGGTTCTATGTTAAAGACTCAGACGACTTATCGTCTATCTTTTATCTGGATGACATGTCGGTTAAGCATATTATTCACGTACGACTTGTCGTACAATATTCGGACGACTTGTCGTCATGTTTTCTAAAGACCGGATGACATGTAGTACGGCTATTCTGGGAGTGTTTTTCTGGGTAAAAACAGATTCATCTAGCCAACTTCTAGGGTCTATATCTTTCTCAATTTTAATCCGAATTAAGGAAATGATATATCAAATTGAAGATCTCATGACCTAGTTTTCAAAAAATATTTGAACATGCGATTATCAATTTTCTACAGAGAGTTATTACGGCCCAAAGTTGGAAGAAAACTATTTTTGTAAAAACAAAAACCAGAAGCATTTTCAACATTTTTCATGCATGTTCATGCAATTTTTGTGTAATCCAACTAGAATACATGTATTTAAGCTACTGATACCAATGTTAGGAAACAAAATCCCTAATATATTTACATGTTTGTCCTCTTAGGATCTAACTATACATGTATTACTAGTTCTAGATTTATTTACAAACTAATTGAAATAAATCTAAGTTAATCACAACACAATTGGATACCTTTAAACTTGCAGAGACCTCTTAATCAAACATAATTGATTTCTTAACTCAATAAGCAAATGGTCTTATTTATAGGAGGGAAACCAAGTCACTATTAGCTCACATGCATGGATTACTATTAATCCTTGATTACTATTTAATCACATGCACTGATTACTATGTAATCACATGTATTTGGATGCATAATGACTTTCTCTAACCCTTCCAAAAATGTTACCATCATGGGTGTACCATTTGTTCCCCACTTAACATTTTACTAATTGTTGTTACTTAACAACTCTTGTTGTTACTTAATTATTTGATTAACAACTCTTGTTGTTACTTAATAATTTCCAACATGAAATCATTACTAATTGTTGTTATTTAACAACATCAAATAATTAACTTAATAATTTCCAACATGAAATCATTACTAATTGTTGTTATTTAACAACACCAAATAATTAACAACAATTAATTTCCAACAGTTTTGATCTATGATGGTTGCTCTGCTAGGCCGCTATTGTTCTATCGCTGCTGCTATGGTGCCATTCTGTTGCTGTTACTCGTGTGTTGGGGGCTGTGGGTGGTGGTTTTGGGTCTGTTTCTGCTGGGTCTGATCGAGGCTGGTTAGGAATGTGGTGTGCTGTTATTACTATTATATATGATGGATGTTGGGTTTGGTTGCTGAAATATTAAGTTCTTTGTCACTCATATATAAATATTTAACAATTAAATCAGAAATATTAATAAATGACAAGCATATTATAGTATTAGTAATACAATGAATCAAAAATATAGTCATTGTACTAATAAAAATATAGCATTTTACGCTAAATGCTGACTTCACATCCATCTGGAGAAGTAATCTTAGAATTTCAGAGCAGTTTGATCTAAGCTCTATACTCTTGCTAACTCAAAGCTCTCCTCATTGCCGAAAATATGATTGATTCTATTACTCGGACATTCAATTTCTCAAAAAAATTCTCAATGAAGGCTCGTCCTCAAAATTTTATTAATATTAGAAGCTCTGCTCCATCTTGGAAGTATGGTTTTATTTGGAAAATTGTTGTCCCCAAAAAGGTTCAATTCTTCTGCTGGCTGTTTTCTGGATAGGCTTAAGATAAGAGAGTTTTTACAAAATAGAGGAATCATTAATGGAAATAACTGCTTTGTGTGTTCTGTTCTGATTATTCTGAATCTAGGAACCATCTTTTTTTCTCTTGTCAATTTGCGTGGGAAGTCTGGTCCTTAATTCTTGGTAATTGGAATATTGTTTGGGTTTGTCAAAATAAGTCGGATGAGTTCTTTGACTCCTGTATCTTTTTTTTCACAAGGATAGAAAATTAAAGAATATCTTTGATGCAATTTTTATGTTGTCATGTTGGATTATATAGATTGAGCGCAATCATTTGATCTTTCAAAAATTTTGTCAGACTCCAAAGTATCTGTAAGTTCCATTTTTATTGGCAATATCCGTGACAAAACAAGTTCAATTGAGTTGTAATAAGTCTTGAAGATATTGGAGCAATTAGACTGATATTGGGTATAGCTGGTGTATTTTCGTTAGTGCTACGTTCGTTGCAGCGTTCGAATGTGTAATGTTTGTGGCACGTTCTCCTTTGGGTTCGAACAAAATATTTCAGAGAGCAAACGTTTGTGGTATGTTCAAGGAAGTATTCGAACGAAATATTCCAGATAGCAAGCGTTCGTGGTGCGTTCGAGTAGCGTTCAAACGAGCCTTTCCAGTGGACACGCGTTCGTGGTGCGTTCGAATAATCGTTCGAACAAGACTATGATCTAAATGCGTTTTTGAGCCTTTTCACTTTGAAAAACCCTAAATCTTCACCCTACCTATAAATAGAACATATAGCCACCATCCCCAAGGGTTGAAACACAAATCCCCCAAACCAAAATCTCTTAAAGCTTTCAACATTCTTTAATTACACCATTGAAGACTTGCTTCATCTTCTTGTCTTCTTTGTTAATGGTGATAATCCTTCTTTGATAAACCGTCAACACAACATAACCCAAAATTCCTAATCCTTTAGAGTTCTTTAGGAGGAAGTTTGGTAGTCAGAGTTCCGACGTTCAGAGGTGCAGAGACAATCTACTCAGAGACTTCAGAGGTTCTGGAGAATACCGTGATATACGGGCTTGAGAAGTTCCTTGAGTTCTTGCAGTCTAGAGGTACTTGAGTTGTTGGAGTTGCCACCATAGATCTTGACCATCGCTGTAAGTTTTCTCTATATAGTGGATTGGGCGGGTAGTCGAGATACCCGGAGTGGTTTTTTACTCGCACGAGTTTTCCACGTTGTCACCAAAATTATTGTGTTGATTTTGTGTGATTAATATAATAATCAACATATATTAGTTGTTTTAATATTGTGGTTGCTTGTTGAGAATCCATAGGCACATTAATTAGGACTTGTCTTGATTAATTGTAATTTATTCCACATAGGGTGAGAACCTTAGATAAATACGAACTTTCAGTATCTATTAGGAAGATTTTATTTTTGGCACTCAAGTCTTTGGCACTCAAGTGACTTGCATTGATGTTGTAAATATGAATTTTTATAAAAATTGGTTTTCATGTTTTGAGGAGTTACAAGAATTTATTTGTTGGAGATGTTAAAAAAAATTAATAATTATTATTATTATAATTATTATATTTTCAGTAACTGAAATTACTTAATTTGCTTAATTACCATTATTTATTTTGCACACTTATTATTATTAAGTTTGTTTAGGTTACAAAATTTTATCATGAAGATTGGTATTATAAGCGCATAAAAAAAGGCTGTGAGAGTGATTTTTTTTTTATCTGGTTGAAATAATACCAAGCCATTAGTAGCACTTTTTCCCACATATGCCAGTCTACTTCTCTCCGTATCCAAACACTAGGTGTAGGGCATTGATCTTTCAAAAAGAGAGATGAAGAGAGAAAGAAACATGGTGGCTTCTTTGTTCATGTGGGTTATGGTTAATGTGTTTATTCTCAAATCCTAGTAATTCATGTGTTGTCCATTCACTTCTCTTGCTTATCTTTATAATTTATTCCATCCTCTACAATGAAAATAGCATTCAGCTAATTCATCAACACTCACATCATCTTCATTATGATGATCAAGAAGTTCCCATCAATTACATTCAACCAAATCTTTTATATAGAAATTCAGAGGTGTTGGATAGATTTAGTAAATGTAATGCAACAAGGGAGTACATTGTTTTTAAAATCGGGTGGGTTGATCAGATAAAATTTTCCATTACTTCATCAAACAGTGTTGTTATTGATTTCTTGAGATGCCGAGCAAATATTTTGGGTGTGAGTATACCAATCGATTTTGTGCAAAATTGATTGAGACGTTATTCTATGGGTTTGTTTTATCATGGGGACGTCGGGGCCGATTACTGCTAGCATAAATTCCGGACAGAGCCGCGAATCGTCTTAAAGAGAGCGACCTAGTCCGCGACTCAAGCCTACTTGAATTTTTATTTCCCTGGTGAACGGTAATATTATCTAATTTGTGCTTATTGTTCTAACAATTTTAAGACGTTATCTATCTGCCATGTTTACTTATGATTATTTATTAATGTTCTTATGGTGCAATTATAAGTAAATTATGCATGAAATGAATTTTAAGGAATTGATAGGCTTGTGAGAAAGTTGGCTTTAACATATTTTATATCCTGAGTCTTGACAAATATTCATACTTCATGAAATTGGAATATTTGATGTTTGCATCCTGCAGAGTGTTATTTTAAATTCATCTTTTACATGGAAAAATATACATGGTTATTGGTTTAGATGTTCAACCATGAGAGATTGTATGTTTTAATAAATTTTCTGTTGGTATGCTTATGACATTCTTTATATTTAGATTGTCAGCTCTTTTGCTGTAGTTTTATAAGCACATTCATGAAGTAACAACTTTCATGTGGTAACAGTCATGCTGATGTTTTAGAATTGATGTTTTTTGAAAACATTTGGTGTATATGTTGCATGACTTACTTTATTTTTTCAACATATCTACAGTATTTGAATATGCATGGTTGAGTATATAATTTTGATAAAATCATTTATGCTAAATATGAACGCGGATGAGACATTAAGATTGATGAAGTTGTTGAACTCCTAGAATATGCAATGGTGAAATGGCTGTTAATTTATAGAGATGATTATTTAGAATTGCCAACAATTTCAAGAAGTTACAAAGAAATGTTTAAATACATTTATAATTTAATTGATGGCTATTAACTATATATTGAAATTTTTTCAATCCTGGGCATGAACATTTGCTTCTAATAATAACGTAATCAACAAAGATTTATAACCATGCTAGACTGCATAATCTTTTGGTAAAAAGTTGGCATGAAAGCCTGGATCTATCACATGGATAATACTCATGGAGAAATCTGGATTGATACCTACTTCAATGAAAACTATGTATTGTCAGCTTTGAGCTAGTGGATATGATTGATGTCATATTCTGAAATTTTTAGACTTATCATGTGAGTATTATTTGAGAAATTATTTGGAATATATTGTCTATAATGAATTGGACATGTGTTTGCCGATTTGAATAATTTTGGATTAAAATATGTCATTCTTGAAAAGATGATTTATTTTGGTTGTATCAGTTATTCTTTTTAAGAATTACGGTGTTGATGTGGAACATTGAGGGTGTTTTAAATATATTCATAATTGGTCTTTGCTTTAACAGAATTTTACTGTGATGTGAATTTCACATTGTCATGTGGATTTTAGATTGACAAGTAGAAAGAAATTAGAGCACGTCATTTATGATTGACTGTAGCTTTAATTATACATACAGTATTTAATATTTGAAGAACATTTATGGTTTTGTTCAACATGAGCTAGTATTGGGATATTTGTGATTTTCTTTTGCTTGAACAATGTGGTGTTGATTTATCGTGATTCCTTAGAAAATACCTTATTGCATATCTAAAAAATTATTGGAAAGCTTATGGGTTAATTTTTAAAAAAAAAAACCATAATCACTAAAATTGAAATAACCAAAACAAGCACTAACCTCCCTCAAGAAATAATAATAGTTAGTTCAAATGCTACAACTGTAGCAAACTAGGGCACATTGCCCGGAACTACCGGTTAAAGAGTTTTGCTCTAAAAGAAAATCTTATTGAAGACCAACTTGTTACTACGATCTTTGAGATCAACATGTTTGGTGGATTCGATGGATGGTGGGTAGACATTGTCATTTTCCGTCATGTCTATTATGATTATGCTATGTTCGAGTTATATGTACAAGCTGTAAATAAGATAATGTGTTGAGTGGTTTCTCAAACCACTATAGCTGCTAGAACTGATGATGTGAAATTTTATTTTATGAAATGTGAAAGGTTTGAGAACCTAAAACTTTGGGTCTAACATTATTAGAAACATATAAATTTTATGATTTATATGAATATATTGTTTCTAGGAAAAATATTTCTTTGATATTAAGAAATAGTGGGGGCTCGACCTCCAATGATAAATTGGAAATAGTGGGGGTTCTACCTCTAATATTTTACTCATGTTTTTAAAGTGACTGAAAGTGACAAATACATTTGTTATAATGTTTGAAAACATGTGAAGTGTTTATATTTGATATGATTATTTTTTCTATATGCATGTTGTTAATTATGTTGAATTCTATGTTGTCTTCTAAATCTGTAATTGAAAAAACTTAGAAGAAACTAGTGTAATTCTTGGAATAAATTACTAGGTAAAAAAAATAGAATCTAATAATAAATTTACATGTACTACTTATAACTCTAGTGTAAAGTTGTTCAAGAACATTGGTGACAATGTTAAATAATCTGAGTATGCGAACAACATGGGTAACTGATGTTATGTTTTAGTTACACTAGACCTGACATTGCATATGTCGTAGGATTACTATGTAGATTTATTAGTAGACTTGGTATGAGCATTGACATGTTATTGAGAAGGTTATAAGGTACCTGAAAAGGACGATGAACCTAGAATTACATTATTAGAGGTTTTCCGCTATCCTTGAAGGATATAGCGATGTTAATTGGAACACCCTTTCGGATGATTCCAAAACTACCAGTGGATATACTTCCTGGAGTCTGAGATGATACCACTAGCATCAGCTTGTAAAGAAGCAGCTTGATTATGAAGCTTGTTATTAGATACCCATTTATGGGAGAGACTGATATCAGTTGTCTTGATCCATTATAATAGTACCGGGCTATTATAAATATTAAGAACTGTTATTATAACAGTAAGAGATTACAGATACACAGTAAAGTTAGAGAATACCTCTCTTCTTAAGCTGTAAGAATGGATCATGTACAGACTGATGATAATTTAACTGATCATTTGATAAAGGACTAGCATGAGAGAAGGTATCCAATACCTATAAAAAGAATGAGACTATTGCCATTAGACAGTCACTTATGATGGTGACCCGACCTAATGATTGGAGATCCCAAGAAATAGGTTCAATGGGTAATAACAAGTCATGAGGTGATGATGAATCATGCTATTATTTTTATTTGTGAGTTCCATTCTGAGAGCATGACATCCTGAAGCGATAGAAGGATGAGTTATTTAACTCTTAATGTGTTCTATACTCTATGTAGAGTGGAGTACCTAGCTACATGAGTACTCTTGATAGACTCACCTATGTGCATGTAGAAGTGTGGCCGCTTCTTATGAAATCTTAGGCAAAAAATTTCTAGAGCATTCACTATACTGAGATATACGAGCACGGCCGTAATGCTCGGGCTTTTTGACTACACCCTGAAAGGTTTGTGTGTGTAACGTTGTCGGAGATAGAGTTCAAAACTACGAATACTCTAGTATAATCTGAATCGTCAATATTATGTAAAGGTCAAGTCGAAAGACACCTTTATTTATGCACGACCTTATATCATATTGCTCAATGAAAATGTTTTATTAAAATTCAAGTGGGGGATTGTTGTAAATATGAATTTTTATAAAAATTGGTTTTCATGTTTTGAGGAGTTACAATAATTTATTTGTTGGAGATGTTAAAAAAATTAATAATTATTATTATTATAATTATTATATTTTCAGTAACTGAAATTACTTAATTTACTTAATTACCATTATTATTTTGCACACTTATTATTATTAAGTTTGTTTAGGTTACAAAATTTTATTATGAAGATTGGTATTATAAGCGCATAAAAAAAGGGGCTGTGAGAGTGATTTTTTTTTTATCTGGTTGAAATAATACCAAGCCATTTAGTAGCCCTTTTTCCCACATCTGCCAGTCTACTTCTCTCCGTATCCAAACACTAGGTGTAGGGCATTGATCTTTCAAAAAGAGAGATGAAGAGAGAAAGAAACATGGTGGCTTCTTTGTTCATGTGGGTTATGGTTAATGGTTTATTCTCAAATCCTAGTAATTCATGTGTTGTCCATTCACTTCTCTTGCTTATCTTTATAATTTGTTCCATCTTCTACAATGAAAATAGCATTCAGCTAATTCATCAACACTCACATCATCTTCATTATGATGATCAAGAAGTTCCCATCAATTACATTCAACCAAATCTTTTATATAGAAATTCAGAGGTGTTGGATAGATTTAGTAAATGTAATGCAACAAGGGAGTACAGTGTTTTTAAAATCGGGTGGGTTGATCAGATAAAATTTTCCATTACTTCATCAAACAGTGTTGTTATTGATTTCTTGAGATGCCGAGCAAATATTTTGGGTGTGAGTATACCAATCGATTTTGTGCAAAATCGATTGAGACATTATTCTATGGGCTTGTTTTATCCTGGGGACGTCGGGGCCGATTACTGCTAGCACAAATTCCGGGCAGAGCCGCGAAACGTCTTAAAGAGAGCGACCTAGTCCGCGACTCAAGCCTACTTGAATTTTTAATTCCCTGGTGAACGGTAATATTGTTCTAATTTGTGCTTATTGTTCTAACAATTGAAGTATGAAGGTTTTCTTTCAAAAAAAAAAAGTATGAAGATTTAATGGGGCTTGATCAAAACTTAATCTACATTTCTGATCAGTTTTGGCTTGGGCTTCCTCAGAATAAACTCATTCATGTTCTGTTTCTTTTTTCTTCCTGCCCAGTTTCGGCTTGAGTTGTTTTGTTTTGCTTATTCTGGTTGCGTTTCAATGCAATCAAGTTCAATTCTTTTTTGTATTTTATTTGTGTGATTCTCTATTTTGTTTTGATTTGATTCACTTTTTGTGAGTCTGTTTTATAATGCAAGTTCCCCCTCTTTTATAAAAAAAAATGCATAAAAACAAATTTAAAGCTTGTCAAGAAATAAAAAAAATGGACAAAGGATTTGCTCTATTTGTTTGTTCCAACATAAGATGAAAAATTGGAGAAAGTATGGATAACAAATGTTGGATGAGAATCATGTTATTTCATATACATTCAATAAATTTGTTATCAAATAAATCAAGTGGACCACTTGAGTCTTTAAATTTCCTAGCTTCATATCAAACAGACACCACATGCTTTTATTCAGTACAAATTTAATTTTTTGCATTTATTCTTTAAGGGGGCAAAAAAAAAAAAAAAAAAACCCTGTTACAGTAGTACACAATACTCATAAATGTAAGCATAAGATTAGAATGATAAGCATCTGCTTGATATAATGATTGATCAATGAAATTTGTTAATTAAGAAAAATACTGCATGCATATGCTTTATATATATATATATATATATGCATGGGATTGGGATTGGGACCATATATTAATTTATAATGGCAAGTCTTTTTCAGCAATAATATTGGCATGCGATCCAGGGCCAATATGTATAGTACAATGATATGTATTATTTGGCCAATAATTTGAAAATGTTGCCTTCTTTTTATCTAGTTTCTTGGTCAAATTTTTGATATCACAGGCTGCCGAAAATATGATACATTTGTTGGTTTATCACGTGGATCAATACCTTTCTTGAATAAAATATGCTACAGAAATATATATATAGGGACCATTTACACCTGCATTTAAGAGTTCATATGATATGATGGGAAATTGACTGCTCCATGTTAGTATGAATCTTAAGTAAATTAAATACTACTTCTGTTTAATTAAAAGTTAATTAGTGTGCGGAAATTGAAAGAGTATTTATCAAGGAGATAATCTCGATCACATCAGCGGAGAAGTTTAGTTAAATTTACAAGTTTCGGCAACATTCAACTCATGAGCAGGGTTGATCCTAGTATTCTCAATGTCATTTTTATATTGTGAGACCTCTAACCATAATAAAATTATAATATATAAAATATTGAAGTCCTTAATCATTAATTATTTGAAGGCTTGCAACTTTGTGATATGAATAATTAAAAAGGAAGTACAAGAAGGCACTAGTGAAGCAATTAGCAATGAGATAAGTTTTATCCAATTGGACTTGATTTCATTTTCAATCAAGTTAATAATCAAAGAATATTAGGTTAATTTGTCTATATGTATAGAACTTTATTCGTAGTGGCACGTGCAATGTAAGCCAAAAGGACACACGTGAGCATCATAATCCATGTGCATATATGTTATAATTCCAAACAAATAATAATAATTTTAAAACATTTGAAAGAGGCATTCCTCTAACTCTAGGACCAAAATCATGATTAGATTACATCTTTGAAAATGGAAATACAAAGTATTTGACCTAATTAAACTTTGGAACAAATTTCTTCACAGATCATGTTATATTGGACCCCACGAAGTTGTGGCTTCAATATTGATGATCACTTCCTCCATGTCATTGAAAATGAGACTCAATTATCACTACCACAATTTATTTTTGTTTGAAATTAATTGAGTTATAGATAAACTAATTATATATATACAAAATTATTGACTAATCACCCTAAACATCTCACTCAAATTTGGCTACCACAACTATTAATTAGGTATAATGTGCCCATTTGAAGTCCACAATATAAAAATTTATATAATCATGTTTATAGAATTAAAAAATAAAATAAAATAAAATATAGAAATTTATATAAGTGGTGGTCACAAATATTATGATCTCATACCATGTAACTCAAATATGTGGTGTTTCATTCCTTGATTGAGAATATGAGAAATATTTATGAGAGAAGAAAGAAGATATATTTAAATAAAATGAGATCTTCACAGAATCTTGTGTGACTAAGAATGATGATAAAGAATTGAAGGAGATGCAAAGTCAAATAAAAGTTGATAATTAGTTTTATGTCTTAATACATAAAAATGGGAGTTTGAATGAACATGACCATGATCACCATTTTAACTAGCAAAAAGACTCCTATTATGGAGAAAAATTGTGGAGTATTTGTTTGCTTCATCACATGGAATATATTTTCCATGAAAATATTTTAGGCTTTTACGTACCCTAATTTGTTCATCATGAGTCATATATGTGGTTGCTTAAGCTTCATTAACCATTTACTAAACCAACAACTAATGGATAATTAATGTTTCTATTTAGAATTTGATGTCATAAAATTAGACAAGTAAGAAAATAAAATTATAAAAATCAATTTATCCCATTACTCAATTGACGGTAATTTGTTCTCTTTTACTAGTCTTTTCTAAGAGCAATTCTATCTTTTGAAATAACATTTTGTTGAAAAGTTACCAGACTAAATTTAAGACATAATTGTCTTTCAAAAAATTTGTCTGTTAATATTTTAGCGTTAAAAGAACTTTAAATGAATTTTAAAAATTGATGAGGTTTCGTTTAGTTTTGAAAAACTATAATTTTAATTTGTAAGCATACTGGATAATCAAATTGTATTTGAAAATGTCACATTTAATTTATCATTTAATCATGTTTTTTATTCCTCTTATAAATAAGGCAGGGACGTATCGAGAAATTTTGTTCAGCCGGGACATGTTCAAAATTTATTATAATTATTTTTAAAAATTCAGGTAATAATATATAACATAATAATTACAATATTTTATTACTCAATGAGAATTCATATAATGAAAACGATGTACAATATTTTTATTTTACATTCATACTTTGGATACTATATGTTGGGTGGTAGAGAAATAACAATAAAAGTGACAAATTTGTGTCAATAAGATCACGAGACAAATTTAGAATTTTCTTTTATTAGTTGTAATTTTTTTAAGATGAAAACTTAAAGGATTTAAGTCTAAAATATATTTATATTAGTTTTTTTTTTAAAGAAGATTTTTAAAAAATGGATAAAAAAGAATTCACTTCTATTTATTATTATTTAGTATAGGTGATTGATTTTTATGAAATCAAAAGAACTAAATAAATTTTATATAATTATATTTTTAATGAAATCAAAAGAACTAAATAAATTTTATATAATTATATTTTTAATGAAATCAAAAGAACTAAATAAATTTTAAATAATTATATTTTTATATAAGAGACAAATTGAAACTAATTAAAATTAGTTGGATCATTAGCATAGTCTTAAAAATTAGTTAGGATATTTTTATGAAATTGAAAGAAATTAAAATCAATTATAAAATCACATTTTGAAATTTTTCAAAACACAAACAGGACACATGTCCCAGATGGTCCTCGTGTAGATATGCCCTTGAAATAAAGTATTTAAATTGGACATTTCTAGGAGGATATTTTTCAGTGATATTTCTGCTTTAAGCAATTGTACATTCTGGAGAGCGATTATAATGTACAACTGTTTGAAGCATGAATATCACTAGAATGTCACTAAAAAATATTCCTATGATATTATTAATTTAAATTTTATCAAGAATCCAAATGATAAAAATAAAATCTTAAAGGGATGAAAGTATCATTTTCTCAAATCATAGAACTCGTACTAACATTATTTGTGAAACCGAATGGTTCCTAAAATGGCCATTCATTTTAACTTTTTAAAAAAATAATAATAATAATTAAGACCACGAACATCATTTTCTCAAATCTTAGAACTCGTACTTACATTAATTGTGAAACCGAATGGTTCCTATAAATGGCAATTCATTTTAACTTTTTTTTTTTTTTTTTTTTTTAATTTAAGACCACGAACCAGTGAACCACCATCCAATAAGGTGTCAAGTTAATCAATTAAGAAAATCAAAACTCAACGTGAGCATTACTAAACACTAACTCAACGAATCATAAAAAAAAAAACGGTTCTAAAAACGAAAGTCATCATAACCCATGACTCATATTTTAATAATTGTACCCTCAATTTAGTACTATAATTAATTTTTGATTATAATCCAAGTCAATATGATGGAGGCCTCTACTCATTTTCAACGGCAGCCCAAGAAAAAATGGGGAAGTGGCATCCACAAGCTTCTCTTTCTCTTTAATTAATCTCATGATATATTTCACTTACTTTAAATGAAAATTAATTCATATCATATTAGTGGTAAATAATTTTCATATGATCATTTGAACCCATCACCACATAATGTAATTAACTATGTTCATTTTTTTCCCATGTATTAACAGTGAATGCGCTTGTAGTTGTAGTCACCAGAATTTAAATAATATTAGAGATATTAGAGATAAAGGTTTAATAAATGAGATCTCATTTTCTCATTCATATCTTTAAAAAATAAATTAAATCTTTTTTTCTCTTTTTTATTTCAAAGGAGACGAATTATTATTAAACATGTCATTTTTAACTCATCTATCTTGATCATATTAGAATAGTTAATATTTGGTGAAGTTATCATGTGATATGAGATTAAAGAAAAGAAATCTCAAGATACCGATTATTTGAGTCTCGAGAGACACTAATTTTAAGAGGTGATTTAAGAATGATTATAAATAACTAATAAGGGTATAAAAATACAACAAGAAGTTTGTATAATTAAGTGGAAGTATTGGGCACTCTCGATGTATTATTGTCTCTACCAACGTTTTTAACTACGTGTAAAAAATAGAAAATAGTGCACTAAAATACATCCAAATTTTTTCCTGTGGATCCTGGATGTAAGAGAACTCAAGTTCTCCCAAGAAATCCATAAGGGATGTGATTTAGTGGTATATGATTTAGGATCTCATATTGAGGTCCTATGTTCGAATTCAATGAGTACATTTCTTATAACAGTGTGGGACATACGAGAATTTTACTGGCTATACTTAAGTCTATAAAGGATAATTTGATGACAGATTTTTAACGATTCCCAAAAAAAAAAAAAAAATTTATCCCTAGAAGAATGAGTAACAAAATTAGTGACCAAAGGAACTCTTTTGAGTGACTCAATCAAAAGAGTTGAAAAAAAAAAATTAAGTCCACAAAAGAATTTTGGCAAAATGAAATCTCTGTTGGTATATCTATCTACTTTGCTAATACAAAAAGTCAAAGCCGCACGCTCTCTTGTACCAAAATTAATTTTAACTTCCCCCCAACTCATTTTTCATGGCCCACATACCAAGCCTTCTATTATATAAATATGCTTCTTCAGAAGCACTTAATTTTGTGATACAGTTTCTTCTTCTTCTTCTTTCTTTATTAATTCTCCTCTTTCCTTTGAAATATGGAGAATAATAACTCTACGAATTCTATAAACAATTCAATGAGAAAATTTGTTTCTGCTCCTGATCATCATGATCAAGAGAGTGGATGGACTATGTACTTTGATGATTTCTTTAACCAAGAAAATCAGAATGGAAAAAGCTGCTGCTTCTCTTCAGGTCTTGAAAGCTCTTTGATGTCAGATGCTGCTTTTTCTGCTGCCAAAAATAAAGATGCCGATAACGAACATGTTATGGGATTTTCTCAAGAAAAAAGATGTGATCATAGATTGAGTTTCAAGAAGAGAAAAACTAAAGTTGCTGTTGTTGATGATGATTTGGAAGATACTGCTAGCTCTCCAGCTCACAGCCCCAAGGTCAGTCAGATTATTTCCTTTGAATAATAATCCTTTCTTTCTTCTCTTCTTTTCTTTTATTTAGTTGATGATGATTTGTTTAAGTGTTAATTTATAATCCATTTTGTCACAAGTTCGAAATCTTATTGGAAACACTTTCTATGTGAAAAATAAGAGTAAGGCCGCATATATCAGGATTTTCCAAAACATTGTTCATAACTACAACCTGATACACTAGATATCATCTTTTAACCTTTATCTTACTCTTTTTTTCCTTTATTTTTTTTTTTTTTTATAACAGGTTTGCAATTTGATGAGTGAGTATTTGGATAAAAGGCCAGACCAGAATAACATCATGGACATTTCTCAGGTAAAATATTATCTGATCTTTGTCTTCCATATATATATATATATATATATATATATGAATAATAAAGAAAACTTATGCTTATATTCTGAGTTTTGTAAATTATGTACAGGAGAATAAAGGAAGCTCATCATCAGCTCAAATGGATGAGAGAAATGGAGTGGGTTCAATTAATGGAAGAGATAATGAAACAGAACTCAAGAAAAAGGGTCTTTGCTTAGTTCCTTTGTCTATGATAGTTGATTATCTAGGTTGATTCATTTATTCATCATCTAATTATCATTCTCATCCTCCTCTCATTAATCTATCTTGTAATCATTTCCAAGTAGAATTAATGCATGAACTCAAAATATTCTTGTACATAATTAATGTGATTATTTTCTATCATACTTCTCTTTGTAACCAGCAAAACTGTTCTTTTTTCCCCTTATATCCCTTAACGGCAACTCATTGTTCTTCTTATCTATATCAACGGGATTTGAAATCCAAACTTATTCATTTGGATCATTCAAATTTGGGTCAAAATTAGGGGTTCTAGATTTAAGAGAATTAATACTGATTGTACTAAAAATCTGAAAATAAATCTCATTTTTATCCATGAATAGCCACACAATTATTTATAAATTCGTTTAGGGCTCTTGAGATCTTAGGGTCGCCCTTGATCTTCTTTAAAAAAATTTACCGGTAAAAATAATTAGCACTCACATGCAAAAATTTATTGTTATAAATGAAAAAAGTTTAATTTTTTAAAGGAAAAAACCATCTTGAATTATCTTTCTAAAGGCTTGTGACGATCGATATGGTTAGGTTTTTTAATAATTTTTTGTATTGCTGTTATATGAGTGACGAGGTATCACCAACCAAAAAGTACAATTCATTAAATATAATTATAATTTCCTTAATTATTTTTTAATATTTTAATACAGATGATAATATAATATTTGATTATTGCAGGTACTTAGAATTTTTCAAAAGACGTAACCACAATAATGAAAATGGAAATATGACAAAACCAAGGATGAGAATCTATGCTTATGAAGGAAATTTTTTTAAAAAATAATAATAGTACATGCAATTTTTTATGATCACCACTTGCACTAGGCCTTTCTTTTTACTTGCAATCTAGCCTGTAATTTTAGCAAGAAAGAAGAAACCCTAGCCCTTTTTGGCTTCATTGGTTGAGATTGAGAAGCCATTCTGATGCTGCTATCTTGAAGATGCTTTCATCATTCTCTTTTAACTGTTAAGATATAACTACATATTTCCATTTTTTTTTTTTTTTGGTCATGTAGAATCAAAAACCATTTACCTTTTCGCTCCAAGTTTCTCATTTTAGTCATTTAAATTTCATTTGTACCACTACAAAAGCACTCTTCGATAATAACCATATTAATTAACAGTTTTTAAGAATTTAATTAAAAATTTTAATTGATATTAATATTTTAATCAACATTTGAATTTCATTATTAGAATTTTATCTCTCACACACATGAATATTAAAAAGAATGTCTAAAATTCTTCCGCATATAATTTACTCTCACCTCAAACCTTAATTAAACGTATCCTCAAGGATCTGAACTCATGAACTCTTACTTTGCAAGAGTTCAGTTTTGAGGATATCTTTCATATATATATATATATATATTAGATTCAAACCATCTGATAATATTTCATTAACTTTCGGTTCAATTTAGTCTATACCAAATATGATTTCTTTTCTTTTAATGATGATTATTGATGTGCAATTCTCAACCATCCCTAACAACCACCACTTACCGACACACTTAAAGGTATCAAAATATTGATTATAGCTTTCAATATTTTGATAAATATTCATCAAATGCTCATTTAAAATGTGCCACCAAACATTTGCACGAACATGGCTAAGAGACAACAGTAGACACATCTTGTTTTGTCCGCCAAAAATGGCATTCGAAGGGGCCCATGATTAGAGTTAATATTTATCTTAAAAATATAGGGGGTGCAAAATGTTCAGTAATTCATTTTCATGTGACGATGTAACTTTTATAAGTCATCATATAATTGTATTTTGAAGTTTGAAGCTTATGATTAATACATTAATGATCAAAAACCGGAGAACAATATTTCTATGAAAAAATCAACCGGAGCCTAAAGCTGATCTAAGTCTAACTATCAGTTGAAACTTGATAGGTGTTTGGTGAAGATGATTTTTGAAGTTTGGCAACCTTTATTTCAAAGTTATCGACTCATGGACTGATGGTACCCGATAAAAAGCCAGCTTCAGCTTTGGGTTCAATTTATGTACTTTTACTTTATTCAAAAATCAGCAGAGCATTATTTCTTGATTCAAAATTTATCAGTATTGTTTTCATAACTGGGAATCCAAGAGCACAAATCTATGTTTTTTTCCTCAGGGAACTTATCTACTTGCAGTTCGAGAGTCTATAATCAGCAAAACTCCAAAAGAGGCAGAGACAATATTGCAGTTGGCAGGAACTAACATGCCCTAAGGTGAGAACACGAGAGTTTCAAATGCAAACCTGGAAAATTGGCGAATCTGCGTCTTATTTACAGCAACACTGGCCTTGGAATCTCTCACGCCAAGGTTAAAGAAGTTTGAAGAACAATGACAAGGACAAAAATGCATCATGGATTCCATTTGTTAATGGGCATAAAAAAAAATATAGATTTTTAAACGTATATGCATGCAATGATAACTCTAAGAAAGAAGGTAAACAGACCTTGATCCAAGGTTGAGAGATCAACCTGGGAAATAGAAGCCCCATTTGATATTGTATCAGCTGAACTCTGACTGGGTCACCAGAAAAGATGTGGCTCTGACGGTCAACATAGAGGGGTTGGTACTGGTGTAAGCGCATTTCCGGCATAAATTGGCCTGCAACATAAAGCAAAAACTTGTTTCAGATCCTATAACTGTTTGGCTGGTGATGATCGCGATTTTAGATAACACACAAGCGCACGTATCCCACAAGTAATATAAAAATATGATCCCTCAAGAAATTGTTATTAATGTCTAATACTAAAATTTTACCAACCTTAATTTTATTTATACTAATGATTTTGAAAAAAGAGATATTAAATACTAAACCAAATGAAAAGAAAAATAAATTTAAACAAGAGAAAAGAGAAAGTAGTAAGGTAAGAAGAATCTAAGATCACAACTTCCCTACAATAATCTCTTGAATCTTTCTGCTTTCTTTATAATTGATCAATTATAATAAATTATTAACCTAGAACACAAAGTTATCTACAAGCCTCTTCCGATGGTCGAGTAGAAACGATAGTTCAATTACCTATATTCATATGCTGATTAATTTAAGCCAAACTCATTACGATCAGGTTCTAATTATGGTTACGCATGCTCTGCAAGTATATTTTTATATCGCATAGAAATCTATTCAATAGAATGAGGTCACACATTATCAATTCTCAGAGTTAAACCAAAATTCTCCTGTCCAAGTTCGTTAGGGTTTACCACGAGTTTACCACAACTATCCTATTGTTGGCTAAGCAATAGAAAACATTAAACATAGAGAATGATAAACAATCCACATATAAGGTCACAAACCAATTATAAGATAAATTCAATTAATAAAAGTTCATATTGGTTCCATTGTAATTCTAAAACAAGATCTAGTTAATGATGAAGAAGATAAATAAATTCATCACGGTATTCAATAGTATAAACAACAAAGAGTTAGTAAAGAAACGATAAATAAAACAAATCATTAAGGTTGTCAATCTTCAAGTTCTTCAATCTTATTTTCTTAATCATTGTTTAATCTTCTTATTCTTGGTTGTTTTTGAATGGTTGATCTGTTTAGAAAGTGTTTTGGTCTCCAAATATGCTTATTTTCATCCCTAAAAAATTATCAGTCGTTCTCCTTTTATAAATATCGTAAAAAATCAAGTTTCCTATTCAATTTGGGAGTCTTCCGCATCAATGTCGCTCTCTGACCTCCATTGGCACATCAATGCATTACTTATAGGTTCAAGCTAAATTTTGACCATTATTGAATATGATTCAGTCTTCAATAAAACTATAAAAATTTTAGATAATTGAGTCTTCTTTCCAACGCAACTTAAATCACATTATTTGAACATCGTATGAAAATATTATGACCACAATACTTAAGGATGTATAAATTTTAAAGTCACTGGTGTAAATCATGAATTTCGAAATTTGCACTCATTTTACTCAATTCTTCATATAATGCATCCTAAATAATAAAATAATGAAAATTAGTGCATTTAACCACATTCAAGAATATAATTTAAGGTAAATCAATGATACTACACTTGAAAATTATATATTATATGCACATCAGGTGACAAAGGCTCCACTCAAGCATGTTGAAGGAAACCCTTGAACAAATGAAGAAATGAAGCCAACAACCTCACAAATGATCTGATGGTCTTGCATCACACATTGAATTTCATGAAACCAAGTCTTTTATCAACTATGAGAAAACAACATTGACTCACACGATAGATGGCATTATAAATACTATGAGTGGTCATCACTAGAAAACAAACCAAAGAAAATTAATATAACACACCTGACAATTTGACTAGAACCAGAAATTACAATAATTCGAGAAACTTCTAAAAATACAGTTGCATGAGGAAGTTGTTTTGCTAAATGAACCTGATGTAGAAATTATCCATCACTCTACTGAATCATGGCAGAGATGGCCTTGGGATCGTCGGCATAGAAAGTTGGATAAGCCTCAAAATTTGGTCCAATATTACCGTCCAAATATGAAGTTTATCTTTTATATTTTTTTATCCTGTTAAGGGCCACATTTTAAGAATCCATATATGCCACAAAATGCTACCCCTGACTATTGCTATATGATATATGCAAATCTATCTAAATTGGCTACAAATACCTACATAGAACATTTCACTGAACAAAAATTGTCATCACTCAATGGCTGCCTCTACAACACTTACTGATTGAACTTTGATTGAGTCAGACTTCATGTTTATGGCCCTCTTTCCCAGTTTACAATCCATGCTTACATGATTACATTTCATGTTTTTACAAGTGATGTATACACGTTTTCATTTTGTATTTACACGTCATATGTTTACAATTTGTATTTTCAGTTTATGTGTTCCCATCATAGAAATATTGATTAGGAAATCCACTCAGATGACGTTTATCTTATACTTATTCTAAAATAGATAATTAATTTCTTACAAGCATTGTATGCATAAACCAATACATATATCAGTTAATGATTTATGGTTATATGTCACGGTTTGTAGTCATCATGATTTATAATTAAATTATAGTATTCAGGTTGTGTTACAGTTTTCACAACATGTTTATAATTTACCATTCATGTCTACGATTTACAGTCATGTTTACGCTTTCAGTTCAAGTTTACAATTTCAAGTCATGTTTACAATTTTAAGTTAATTTAACGTTTTCAGTTAATGTCACAGTTTTTGGGTCATGACATGTTTTATAGTTTTCATATTTACAGTGTGAAGTTAGTTATCATATTTTTAGCTTTCAGTCATGTTTCTATTTTATGTTACACATTCGTCTTATCATGATTTTAAGTTTACGTCTCATGATTTACAACATACAGTTCATGAAATCTAGTACTTGTATTAGGATTTACAATTCATGATTTTTCAAGATTTATAGTTTAAACTTTATGTTTTACAGTATATAATTTACATGTTCTCGAATACAGAAAAATAATCATTTTTAAAACTCCATAGAGTACCATTCTCTCAGCTTCAACATAAAAATGAAGGCGTGGTTAGCGTGATAGTCAAGTGTTAACTTGCTATCTGTTTGTTTGAATCATGGAAACAATATTTGCCAAAAAAAAAAAAAATAGGCAGGCGGACCCCTGTGCACTCTATAGTACTGCCTTTCTTGTTGGTCATCTCATAATTTTTCTTTTAGGGTGTGTTTGGTTGGGGGGTTTTGGAGGGGAGGGGAGGGGAGGGGAGAGATTATTTTAAATTATGTTTGTTTGGTTCAATTTTTTGGAGTGGATTGGAGGGGAGGGGAGGGGAGCAAAATCCATCATAAGCCAATTTTAGCTCCCCCTCCAAAAGTGGGGGGTTTTGGAGGGGAGAGACAGTGAAGAATTAAAATTTTAAATGTAATGACTAAATTATCCCTACTTATATATTAAAAATCCTAAATTATCTTAATTATAAATCTCTATTATATTTAATCATTCTGTACTCAAACCCTAGTCTTTGCTCTTTTTTTGTTCCAGTTACATGCTTCTTCCACTCACCAGATATGTCATATTTTCTTCATTCTTTTTGAAGCTCCAATTGTCATGTTTTGTTTTACGATTAAATTTTGGATTGTGGCTTCATTTTTTTTTTGGGTTGGTGTTTGATGATTTAATTTTGTGGGGTTTTTGAGTGTTTTCTTAATTTTGCTAGGTTTGATTTTGTTTTTTTGCTTAAAAATTGATTTAATTTATGGATCATTTTATATTAATTATTTAATTATGTAAGCTGCATGCATAATTTTATCTTCATTATTTGGTTAAGATGCGTATTTTCTTGTGTATAGCATATGTTGTTTTATTTTTTGAACCATACAAAAATTCTATTTTAATTTTATAAATTTTTATATTTTAGATGGATACAAAAATAATGAATTTGTTGAACTTAATGAAATTAAAAGCTCTACATATGTATTATATATGTAGAGCTTTTAATTTTAATTTTATTATTTGTTTAATTCAAAGATAATATAAGCTTATATTGTTTTAATTTTATTTATAATAGGCTATAAGGATAAAATAGTAATTAGTTTTAAAATCTCTTATATCCCTTCTTTGAACCAAACATATATTTAATTAAAAACCCTCACCTCCCCTCCATCCCCTCATTTGAACCAAACATATATTTCATTAAAATCCCTCACCTCCTCTTCCCTCCCCTCCATTAAAATCTCTCCCCTCCCCTCTCCTCCCCTTCATTGAACCAAACAGACCCTTAAAAATGATTTTTTTTTTCTACACACAACTCTTTATTTCTTGTTGAATCAACATTTTTCTTTTGTAACATTATATTTGCTTTGTATAAAAATTCTATTTTAATTTTATAAATTTTTTATTATTTTAGATGGATACAAAAATAATGAATTTGTTGAACTTAATGAAATTAAAAGCTCTACATATGTATTATATATGTAGAGCTTTTAATTTTAATTTTATTATTTGTTTAATTCAAAGATAATATAAGCTTATATTGTTTTAATTTTATTTATAATAGGCTATAAGGATAAAATAGTAAATTAGTTTTAAAATCTCTTATCCCTTCTTTGAACCAAACATATATTTAATTAAAAACCCTCACCTCCCTCCCATCCCCTCATTTGAACCAAACATATATTTCATTAAAATCCCTCACCTCCTCTTCCCTCCCCTCCATTAAAATCTCTCCCCTCCCCTCTCCTCCCCTTCATTGAACCAAACAGACCCTTAAAAATGATTTTTTTTTTCTACACACAAACTTCTTTATTTCTTGTTGAATCAACATTTTTCTTTTGTAACATTATATTTGCTTTGTATAATGCAACACTGGGATTGAATCCAACTGCAGGTTCATTGTTTTCTCCAAGTTCTGTGGATATTCAAACTCACATTACTTGTATGCTCAATCCAATGCATCCGAATAATAAAAATCAAGAAGTCAATCGGGTATTTTAAACCCACATATAGTTTACAATCCATTTATTCCTTGCATAACATATACAATGTGCCAAAAAAATATGAAAAATAATACAAAAAACAAGAGAACAAACCCAACTCATCACGCAAACAAATCAATGATCAATCTTCAACTTAGTTAAAATGCTAGAAGAAGAGATGAAGCAGCAAATGCTCCAATGGAGCTGACAAGGCTAATGAAAGTGGAAGAAGCAGTATTCCAATTTTTGTTTTTGAACTGCGGTTGCTTCTGTCAGCCATGACAGTAACCACCAGCTTTTCGTTGTTGAGACAGTTACCTTTGTTGCCGCTGATGAAGTAGTGAGGCCCGATTGATTGAAAGTGAAGACAGTGTGGCCATCAGTGTATCTTGCGATGGGATATTCCATGCTGCAGTTGGTGTAAGCATCTTTGTTCACTTGAAGCACTGAGTCTTGCCCAGATGCATAGTTGAATACTGCAGTAGTACTAGAAGCATGAGAAAAGTTCTGTTCTGAAACAAACGAATAGTTACTTAGGATACAAGTAACAACTTACCTATGGAGTCTCCGATTTGAAATCGGTTTCTTTCTGCCCAATGATTATAAATGAGACTGGTATTATCAGTAGGAACACCCCAGTTGCCCTTGCCTCCTACTTGGAACTCTCTTGCACCACTCTTTTGCATTAGCAGCGCGAGACACAAGAGTACGAAAGCATGATATGCTTTGCTTTTGTTGCCAAGATATAATCTCATCGACATGTTTCTAGCCATCGAAAGAAAGCAAACAAACGTGTGATTGAAAAACGAAAGATTATGTTAAGACCAATGAGCCTGATGAGATGTTACAAGAATGGTTGCATGGAGAAGGATTTTTGTAGGCAATGACTGGCATGAACTTCACAAGCTGTGGCAGTGAAGCCTTTGCTCCTTTTGATTATTCTTTCATTTTTTCTTTTGGTTTCTTGGCTTACAGTGCAAAGCATATGTGAAATCACAAGCCTAGTGTGTTCTTATTTGGCTCTTTCTGAATCTTTAATTTTCAGTTTGTTCGGATTATGGATCTATACTTTGCTTCACAACCATTAAGAATATTCATTTCTTTGCTATTGGGTTAAAGGGCTATAATTATTGATGATGATAATAATAATAATTTGTTGCAGAAGCTTTTATATATATATATATATATATAATATATATATATATATATATATATATATATATATAAAAAGTATTTCCATTTTGTTTAACTTTCCACAAAATGTAAAAACCTCGTACTGTTTAAATGTATTACTACTTCATGATGTTTCGAAATCTATCAAAACCTCGCGTCGTTAAAAAAAATTGTCAACTTTCAATTTTTTTTCGGGTCTATTATTATTTACTTCTATTAGTAAAATCTTATATTGGTTCATATAAATTAATAATTAAGATTAATAGAGATACAAGCTAGCTAGCAATTACATACATGCATTGGTTGTGCATTTGCTTTAAAGGTGGAGCCCTAGAGGTGTCAGAAATGTTTATTATGTTCATGCTTCAAATTTCTAATAATTCATGGCCCCGAATCTACAACCACTTAGAGAACTTCTTGCTCCATGTCCCAAAAACAAATTAAACGGCTAATTGATAGTAATTAATCAAGGCCATAATTGCATCCACTAATGTGACATAATAGTACTTAGGGCATCTCCAATGGATTATAAAATTTATGTTCTATCTTAAATGTAAAGAGTGAGATAAGATTTTTCTCTCCAATAATACATTATATCTTCATCGTACATCAATGTCACGTCTCAGTTTTCCAAGACGCGACCAACATGAGATAACGTCACCATCTCTCTGATCCTCGTAACGTACACATGCATGACGTGAAGTGATCTAATCTTATTATGAATTAATTACTCATACATATATTAAATTTTTGGATTTCTATAACATGCATGCCCACTACGCTTAAATAACATGATTTTCCCTATTACGTGTATCACTTGGGTACTTGTGACCTATGCTTATCTAACCTATCATGAATCTCACATGTTCCATACTTACATGCATTACACTTAGACTGCTCACTACGTATTAGCCCTAACCTGAATTATACTATACATGCATGCTATCATCTCATGTATCTGAACTAAATTTGCTATATATATAAATCAATACCCATCGTTTTCAATATAAATATCTATAACTTAAATTACATTGTTAATAAATTTTAGTCACTTAAACTATTACATGTATTTTACGTGTGAACTATAACGCTTTCCCTAATGACTGTAGCAGTTGATGTCCTTCGCTCCCAAGCTCGTCCTCTGCATACGAGATCGTGGAGTGCCTACAAAACTAAAAATGAAAGATGTCACATGACGACTTAGTGAGAGGATGAAAAAACATAAACATATGTAATATCATATATGTATTTAACTGAAATTCTACGTCAAACCTATAAGGAGAGTCACAACATATCTTATGGACATATACATAAATTGTATCCATATCTGAGGACATGTATATGACTAAACACTGAAACATAATAACGTTTATGTGACATAAAGCGAAAAACATGCATGACTTTGACCGTGACATGAACTGACCATGAAGCTGGAATGGTAGCTTGATTTGAAAACGTAAACATGATAACTTGATTGTACGTGAACATGAAAACTGAAAATGATAACATGAATTGTAAAACTGGAAATGCGTGAAGATATGAAAACGAGATCATGAAATATAAAACATGACCTGAAAATATGTTAACATGAAAATTGACTGAAAATGATGAACGTCAATTGAAAACATAACAAGACATGAATAGAAATTTAATAATATCGATAAAGACATAAAGGCGTGATTAAACTTGTAAACATAAAACCATGGCTGAAAAACTATAAAGTAAACATATAGCTGAAAACTAAAATACATACTGAAAACGTAATCATGAACTTGAAATCATAACATGAATGTAAATCATGAACATGATCTGAATCTGTATACATAAGCCAAAATCGTAATCACAAACTGTAAACATGAATTGAAAATACACATGTAATGATCGGGATTGAGACGTCTCCCATGCATCGCCATACGTACCGCATATGCTTGCATATATTTTAAAACATGAAAAAACCACACCAGTATCGAAACCTATGATGGAGTTGGTGCTTTAAGTGTCAATCCGATTTGTATATTTTATTATTTATTAATAAAATAACTATATTTTTCATTTCATACCTTATAATAGTATTGTCATTATGTGTATTAAATTGATGTATAGATATGCTAAGAATGACATCGACCTTAGAATAGTTTTGACACTAGGTGTAAATTATTCTTAAAGTAAATATTCATAGTCATTGGTTTTGGAATACGGTCGAATTCCTATAACCTAGAAGATTGGCACATGTCTTATATTGTAATTAGAGTTCCAATGGTTTAATGCGATGTACCATGAGTTTTGGAAACTCGTATAGACATGTGGGTATTCGTTGGAGCGAATACTGAATAACTCACAAGTGATTCATAATAGTTGGAAGTACACACCACCTTCAATAGGAATCTCCTCGAGTCGAGAAGCATATGTAATCCTTTGACTATAGGATAACATTGATTTTGTGTGAGATCCTCCACACTTCGATGCCATGTATGTCAGAAACTTTTCATGGCCTGGCCTCTAGATGTTCGTTGGGTGTGGACTGATGCACTCAGTAATCAAGTGTGAAGCAAGATAGGATCTGTCGGCCCGTGTGTGTACCATAAGGGGTTTAGGTATCCATGTAAGTAAAGTCATGATTCTTAAAGACTTTGGCCAAAGCCGATCACCTAGGGTTGGATCGCATCAATTGTAAAGAATCGTGGACATGTCGACATGAGATGTGTGCCTTGGAAACTTGACGGTGTATTCTATGTATCTAGAGCACAACTCTGATAGCCTACGACGGAGGGATTGCTAAACATATGTGATGACCTCGACTTATATATAGTTCAGAAAGGTCGTTCGTGTTCTTCGCGAATTCGGAGGTGGCTGAATTGCGTATATATTAGCTAGGCTTATATGACGAACGTCTCCGAACTTAGAGAGTCTCAATATGAAGTGTACTCGTTGAGCACTTAGGTAACCGATTAATTTTGATAAAAGATAATATTCGATATTATAATTATCAACTAAGATAATCAAGTATTATTGGATAACATTGATTATTTACTTTAACCTAATTGGATTAATTGGATTAATTCAATAATTACACAATGGCTTAATTGTAAAATCATAATTATCTCTATCATTTGAGGATATTATAGTAATTGTAAGTATGTAATAATATATGGTTTTAGCTTGATTTAATTGGATTAAATCAAGGTGGCAAATATTTAACTAATCAATTTCCTAATCCTTGGCTTGATTTAATTGGATTAAATTAAAATGGGAGACAATGGAGATTAGTCACACCTAATTATACATATTTGGACAAATTAGATTAAGCCCACTTAAAAGTTGATTATAACTTTTATTAATTAAAAATTGCCTAAGTTTACTATAAATAACAAGCTTTATGAAGGTTTTAATTACAAGTACAAATACAAGCAAATTCTTAGAGAAATTAGTATAAGTTAGAGAAGTGTTTAGATAAGCTTGTGAGGTCTCTAAAACATTTCAATTAGGAGAAATCAAGATTAGATCTTGAAGTGAAGCTTGCTAGCATTGGAAATCAAGGATGGATCTTGAAGTCAAGCTTACACTCCTTGGAGGTTCTCCGATGATTTCAACAAATGAGAGGTAAATTGGATCTTGCATCAAGCTTACTAGGTAACATTTGATCTTCTCCTAAGCTATGTTTATTTGTTTATTAGATGCATGATCACATAGCTTAATGTTGAAATAAGGCTAATCAATTGTGTTATGATACTTTAGAAGTATAAACACAACATGCTTATGTATTAGGTCAAAGATGTTCATGTTGGACATGAAAAATTAATAAGAGTTTGGAACTCTAAATTAAAACTTAGAGATATGACTACCATTCTAGATTCACTTGACCATCTTTAGGTGAACTAGAATTGTTCATGAGACATTTCTAATTGGGGTTTTAAAATGGTTTGTGTATTGGATTCAAAATTTACGCAAATGTGTATTTAGATGTGTATTTAGAATAAATTTATGTTTTTGTAAAATTATTTGATATTTTCAAAATTTTGATTTTTATTCTATAACATGTGTTGATGTTGGTTTTGATGTTAAAAATTAATTTTGGGTGTTTTGAAGTGTTTAGGGAGAACAAATAGATCATGGTAAAATACCATAATCCATTCAGCTCACTTTCCAGTGAGCTGAATGTAAGAAAGAAATGAATTAAAAAAAAGTTGTGACTGTAGTGCGCGCGACAATTTTGTTTTGCTTCATTCTGGAGCTTCCAGATTCCGATTCAGTCCCGGTTTTTTCCTAAATACTCGTAATAGAATATAATATTTCATTAAATAATTTAAAATTACACCTATACTTGATTTCCATGGGTTAGACCCATTTTCGTTGCCCGGGGCACCGATCCGAGTACTGTAGCGCACAGTGTGCGCGCGCACTGTAGCGCGCGCGTACGCGCTACATGTGGCAATTTTGTTTTGCTTCATTCTGGAGCTTCCAGATTCTGATTCAGTCCCGACTTTTTCCTATATACTCGTAATGGAATATGATATTTCATTAAATAATTTAAAATTACACCTATACTTGATTTCCATGGGTTAGACCCACTTCTGCTGCCCGGGACACCGATCCGACCCTATGAGTTCCACAAAATAATAATATTCTTCTTCAAGGGGCACTTCTTAAGAAGATCTTGAATTTAGAAAATGGAGGAACACTTGTAGGCACTGCATTTTTGCATATTATCCAGATGATGAGTCTCGTATGGAGACACTACCTCTTTAGTTGTGAAAGCCGCGGGAAACGGACGTTGGAAGGGTAAAGTTGGAAATTAGCATTTGGTCGGATTTAACTCGCTTGTTTCGCTTCGGGTTCGCTTGTTGGACCTCTATTTTAAAACACACCAAACCCATTAAATCACATTAAAAAATAATTAAAATATTTAAAACACATCTCACAAATTAAATAATTAAAACATTTAAAATACATGTCACAAATTAAAACAAATTAAATTAAATTAAATCACATTCACAAATTAAATTAAACTTAAATTAAATGAAATTAAAATCAAAACCAATTAAATCCAATTAATAAAACACAAAATCCTTCTCCTTCTCAAATAAGGTAAGCCTCCATCCCTTTGCCTATAAAAAGAACCATTCACCTCCTTACCAACCCTGGCTGGCCTATCTCTCTCACACGGCAGCTCACTCTCTCTCTCGCTTGGACGGCATCACAAACCCTAAAACCTAACTCATCACCTCCTTCACGCCACCATCTCTCTCCCTGATCGAGCCCTTCACTAAAACCACACGGCATTGATAGCAAACCACTCTGACCAACAAATCACAACCCCTCACAATCGATAAAAATATGCCCCTTACACGTGAACCCTCACTGCCGCACCACTCTCTCACTAGCACCTCTCGCCCATCTCACTAAAAATCAATGAAACCCTAATAAGCCATCTACACCCATCTACTGCTCACCGATTGCTCACGTTCTCACTCCTCGTCCACGCATCACGTAACACCGACTCGCCAAACAACAACAAGTATCACCCTAGCAGCCCTAAACACTAACTCGTCAAACAACAACAAAAACCCTGCCTTCACGCCCATTCTTCACGCGTAAAACCCTGCCTCACGCTAGCCACTAGCCACATACCCCTTCACGTTACAGTCCACGTAACTAGCCACAGCAGCCCTAATCTATGCCTAATTCATCAGCCCTTCAGAGCCGCATCAAGAGATCACGCCATTAGCCACAAATTGCCCATTTGCCTCACCTACCCCTTACCCTACTCAACGTCACAAACCCCACACGTTGCAGCCCACCATCACGACAAACAGCCCCTGAACAAGCCTGCCTCACGCCACCAGCCAAACAAACCGAGAAAAACCCTTCAATTCAGCCGAAACAACCGCACATTGCCCTCACAAAACAACGCCACCTGCCCCCCACTTTCACTCAACTTCACGCACAAGTCTCTCGCCACATAACCTGCCACCACTGCCAGCCTGCTTCACGTGAATAACGCCACACTGCCCTTGTCTTTTCCCTTCACGCCACAGCAACTATCATCCACCCACGCATCAATCAACAGCCCAGATTCACGCTTACAAACAATCCCTTCAACAAGCACCATTCACGCCTATAAGCAGCTACTTCAACAAGCATACACACATCACTTTCACAGCCCTCATTCACGCCAAAACAAACCTCAAACAAAGTCCCTAATCCACACAAAACAGCCTCAAACACAGCCCCCCACTGCACATCAAAACAGCGAGGAAAGACGTTGAGCTAGTAAATCAGAAAAGTAGCGGATCATTCACCCTTCCGACGGCCGTGTAACGCGCTTTCATGAGACGACAAAAGATGGTTAGACCTGAGGGCACCTTTTTACTTTTTTTATCTTTCGTTTATTTTATTTATTTTAGAAATATTATCGCATGAGAGTCGTTTGAGGCATGATGTGATTGTTGGATGAGCGGAATATGTGTTCCCTTTTGTGGTATATAGGATGGAAACCCGGACGTAAATTCCGTAGCCGGATCCGAATGGACGGTAATTCGGTTTGTACTCGGGATACAACGCTACGTACCATTTAAGAAACACGTATTTCGTCTCATCCAAACTTGTGTTTGAGCATGTTGTAGTTCGTAGGTTGTTTATTTGTTATTAAAGCATGATTAGGTTGTTAGCATGTTATTTATCTTAAGCATGATTTAGTCGATAGAAAGTTATTTCTTTATGCATGATTAGGTTGTTTTCACATTAGGGATTTAGTTTATATTTATGCTTAGATTCTTATTTATTTTCCGCATTAGATAATTGAGCATGCTTGTGTGATGATTGTATGTTATTGCGTGTTTGCCGTTATGACAACTTACTTTGAAGTATGCGAACTTAGATATAGGTTCTCATTGTTATTATTATGCATGCGGACTTAGGCGTAGATTACCCTTGAGCATGAATGTTGAATAGATTCGGTTAGTTTATTACACAAATCATATCATCACAAGTGACATAAGTAAGTGACCATTCCGAACCCAACAGTTTGAGGTCTTCCCTTGCGAGGGGTGAGTGCGGCCTTAAATCTTTGTCCCGGTTCACACCGGGTGGCGACTCAATATTATTTCGTACTCCCAACTAGGCCGCGAGCCTAGAACAGCGTCGTCAGTTTCTGTGTCCCACAGTCTGGCGACTCCACTAGGGATTGAGAATCGGCCCCGAAATAATGCCTTGTAATGTTTGGATTTTTGCTTTAATTAACGGTGTCTATAGTGGGTTAAAGTGGTTTAGTTAAAGGCATTGTCAGCGAGAGCCTTCGTTACCGAGAGCCTTTGTCCGCACTCCCGTAAACCCACATGTGAACCTTAGTCGTAGAACTAGTAGAAATTATTTTTTTTTATATTGATGTTTTGGACCGTCGTCATTTGGATCCAGTTGGACCTTTTGTCAAAAGATGTGAACTTGTTGGGCCATTTAAACTGGGACGAGTTTGTGTCCTTTGACAGTTGGGCCAAAAGCTTCTAAAATATCGATGGGCTATTTTATGTATGGGCCTCTTATCATTTGAAGTTGTTTAGCCATGTTATCGCAAAGTGTAAACCTGTTGGGCCTTTTCAACTGGGACAAGTTTGCACCGCGCAATAGTATGATTGAATACTTTAAAATGATAATGGGCCAAGTAGTGTAAAATATTTTAATTGAGCTTATATATTACATACATTGCACGTATCCCATGCATCTCATGCATACACGCATCATGTTAACCCCATGTCTTAAAAGCCATCATAGATATCTGTTGGGTTAGAGAAAAAAAAAGGTTTGTCAATAGGAGTTTAGCAAACATGGATAGCGGGGAAAAGGAAATCGAGAAACAGAAAACCTTACGGCAAGGATAGAAAGACCATTGGGGGGGCCTTAAAAAAAAGAGAAAAAAAAAAGAAAAAAAATTGTTTGTTTTTAGTCCTTGATAGTTAGACATAAGTCCAATGATGAAATCGTTTGCTTTAAGATGAAATCTTAGAAACGATAAACTCTTGATGTGCTTTTATCTGATACTTTGAGTGATTGATCTATGTTAGACTCGTAAGCACTTCACTATAGGTTCTTAGCGGTGAAAACCTGAGTAATTGGCAATGTGACTAGTTGAAGAAATTGTAGGTCGGTGAATGACCGTTTGCTTAGATGTCTATCTTGATTTGTTTATGTTATGATGTGTGGTATGATTAAAAATGAAAGAAAATTCTCTAAAGAAAAGAATTGAACCACTTATAACCGATAAGCGTGAAGCTACCCATGGGCGAGTATTAGGACCACCATGAGGAGAAATGCTACCTTAAAGGGTAGGTGTGTTGAAGAAAAAAGAAAAAAAGAGAAAGAAAAAAAAAGAAAAAAAAAAGTTCAAAATGAAAAGGAAAAAATGAGAGACAAAAGAAAAGAAAGATAGAACCATATCACATTGAGCACGAAAAAGCAATTGCGGAATATAATTGAGACATCTTGGTTGGTTTGACCCACCGATCCCGATTTTTGAAACGAAATCATCGAGTTGGCTTGCTTAAGGATCAAGCTGTGAAAGA
>SKCR01010561.1:0-44803 GCA_019454045.1 Zanthoxylum bungeanum | reverse complement strand
TTAATTTGGAATTAATCGATAAATTAATATATTTGATATATTAAACGAAATTAGAATTCGACGCGGAATTAAAATTAGATTTTAATTCGGGCAAATGAGTTAATTTAGAATTAATTCGTTAGCGACGTGAATAGTGATTTCGCTAGGCAAAATCATTTAATTGCGCCGCAACAGAAAATTCGTTAATTTGGAATTAGCGAACCCGAGCCCGGGATTATTTACGAGCGCATTCGCATTTCGAATTCGAGTACGGCACGCAAGTTAAATCAAGCGTCAAATCACATCAAGCGTCAAATCATTAGTCACTTTGAGTGATGTGACAACTTGTCACTTGATTTGATTGATTGATGGATTGATGGTGGTAGTTGGCAAGCATTTAAGGCTTGACTTTTTGAAAATCAAAAGTGGTATATGTTTAATTAATTTTGGAAATCAATTAATCAATTACACTTTTCCTTCTCTCTCTCTTGGTTCACGAATTTGGAGCCAAAAATATTCTCTCCTTCTCTCTCGGCCAACAGGCTAATTTCTTCTCAAAAACTCATTGGTTTGACCGTGAAAATGGAAGAAATGGGAAGCAAAGTGTGATGGTTTTTTGTGGCAAAAACATCAAGAACTGGCACTCCGAGAGACATGCGAAGGTGATAGGGAAGTCCACCCATGAGCTTGGAATCGTTTGACGAAGCTTGGAGCTTTCATGGAGGACCAACAATGGCCGAAAATGGAGCCCAACAGCAGCTCACTGTCGTGAGCAGTAAGGAGGGCAAAATTCATTTTTGTTCATCGCCGTGTCGCTCAACCGATCGATGTGAGTATTCCGCAACTCCCTCGAATGTATTCACATGTTATTTCTTGTTTTGTATTCGATCCTCGGGGCCGTAGAAACTCCAACATGCTTGAGTCCATAAATGGATCGTTTAAGCTTGCATATTTTATTATGATCATCCTTAGATGCAAACCCCTCAGGTTGTGTCATATAGACATCCTCTACGAGGTTCCCATTAAGGAAAGTTGTTTTGACATCCATCTGCCAAATCTCAAAATCAAAGTGTGCAGCTAGTGCCAGTAAAATTCGAATGGACTTTATCATTGCAACAGACGAGAAGGTTTCGTCAGAGTCAATTCCTTAGATTTGTCTATAACCTTTCGCCACCAACCTAGCCTTATAGGTTTGGATGTTGCCTTCTACATCAGTTTTACGCTTGTAAATCCACTTGCAGCCTATGGGTTTTATCCCTTCAGGTGCATCCACCAAGTCCCATACTTGATTCTGATACATAGAGTCTATTTCGGATTTCATGGCCTTAAGCCACTTGACTGAATCAATGTCATGCATTGCTTCGTCATAACTGGTGGGATTGTCATTATCAATAACCTGATCATGTTCCTTATCAATATGGAAACCATATCTTTCAGGCGCATATCTTTCCCTACCAGACCTTCTAAGTTCATAACCTTGTGGTTGTTCCGTCGCTGCCCTTTTGAGGGCCTGGGGTTTAGTTCTATGTTAGTTTATTCTTCTCGTACCTCATCGAGGTCAAGTCTACTCCCACTATATTTCTTGAGAAGAAATTCACTCTCCAGAAATTTAGCATTTTTCGTGAGACAAATGTTCTTTTTTCATTTGGGACGTAGAACACGTATGCTCTTGATTTCAAGGCATATCCTACAAACTTACATTTAACTGCCATATCCTACAAACTTACATTTAACTGCCATATCATCCAATATGTTAGTTTGTGTGAGCTTAACATATGCGTCTGACCGACGTAAACACACACGTATAACTCAAGCGTATGTATCGTTCAAGTAGTATAAAAAGTATCGATCCCACGAGGACTTAATACCTAATCTATTAATTTTATGAGGTCAAATGATTACTAGTATCTAACAGGTTGATTGATTGATTTGAAATGGTGATGATTCTAAATTTAAAAACAAGTAAATAAAATTGCACAAAAGTAGGTTTAAGAAAATTCAATATTAAAACTATCTAGGGTTGTGAATCTTTCTAATAACATTTTAAAGATGAAGTGGTTATTTTATGTTTGTATAATAAATCGGTTTACTAACCTGGAACACTAAATTATGCGAAAGCCTCTGTCGATGGTCAGACGTAAATACCCAGTATAACCCAATTGAACCATATGTCTATGTCAACCAAATTACCTGGATTCATTAAGTTTAAGTTCCAATTATGGCTACCCCCCCGCCCGACAGGTATATGTCTATCATGTAAGGAAATCTATTAAAGAGTTATATATCCTCAAGGAAGATCTTGGTCTATTAAGTCTAAGGCTGAAACCTAAAATTCATTTGTCAAGTTTACTTTAGATTTACCACATCAATCTTATTGGTGATCAGACAACAAGAAGCATTAAGCTTAAGACTTAATAAGTAAACTTTAAAATTACCCAAACTATAAAATAACCCCTTATAAACCGGTGATATTAGAATTCATCACAACCCAGATAACTAACTTAGTTACGAAACATAACTAGGGCTAGTAAAAACTTAAATAAAATAAAAGACATAAAGTAAAATGCTGAAAAGTAAATTGCTGAAAAGTAAATGACGGAAAGTAAAATGCTGAAATTAAATACTGAAAATTAAATGCTTAAAAGTAAATGCTGAAAGTAAATTACTGAAAAGTAAATGCCGAAAGTAAATTGCTGAAAAGTAAATGCTGAAAGTAAATTGCTGAAAAGTAAATAAAGTAAAAGTACAATAAAAGAAAATGCTGAGGTAAAATGATCCACTTTTATTACTTCTATTTTAGATATCTCCCTTAATATAATATATTAATTTTGCATGATAATTACCAACCAGCCATATAGGCGGTATCCAGATTAAGTCAAATTAATAATTAATTACAATCCGACCAATCAGGCTGTATCCAGTTTAGTCAGGTTAAAACCAATTTAAATAATTACCAACCGACCAATATGGCAGTATCCTCGTTAATTCAGCTTTTAACTAGTTTATATATTATAATTAAGGGAGATTAATCTAAATATTAGTAATAAAAGTTTTACCTTTTACCCCAGCAAAGGGGAGTTACCTCCTCATTACTGAAAAGTAAAAACTGAAAATTAAAGAAAGAAAAATATTGTGCGTAAAAGTAAATTGCGGAAAGTAAAAACTGAAAAGTAAAGAAAAGAAAGTGCGAAAGCGGAAATTAATTACTGAAAGCTATAAATAAACAAACTGTTGGTTTCTAATTAGGTCCCAAGATCATGAAATCAAGCAATGAAAACGCATGAATACATCAAAGGAATAAGGCGGAAACATTACTCACATTGATCGGTTTTGGATGCGAAGAAAAAAATCCATTACTTTCTCCTTGTTGAAGCTCGGCAGTGAGCTCCTTGAGCTGCTGTGGTGCTCGGTTTTGTTCTGTTTTGGCTCCTCCAAAATCGGCCATGGGAGACCTCCATTGAAGCTCCAAGCTTCAAGCTCCAAAAATGGATTCCAAGCTCACAAGAACACTGCCATATCACCTTTGTATTGACCCAAGGTGTGCTAGCAATAAGTCTTCTTCCTTGCTTCTCCTTTTAATTCGGTCATACCAGAAAAATGGAGAAGAAATCGGCTCTAAGCCGTAAGAGGGAGAAGAGAAAGAGAGGAGGGAAAATGGTTTCTTTTGAAACCGTAAAATGGGAGAGGGAGAGAGTAATAAAAGAAAATGTATTATATATATATTTATTTTATTTTCCAAAAAAAAAACTATACATAAATCATTTCCATATAGCAAAAGTCAAAAAGCAAAAGCCCATTAATGCATTTTCAACAACAACCATCAATCACTCAATCAAGTGACAACTTGTCACATCACTCAAAGTGATATTTGATTTGACGCTTGATGTGACTAACGATTTGACGCACGATTTGACTTGTGTGCCGCACTCGAATTCGAAATGCGAATGCGCTGGCAAATAATCCCGGGCTCGGGTTCGTTAATTCTTAATTAACGAATTTTCCGTTGCGACGTAATTAAACGATTACGCCTAGTGAAATCACTATTCACATCGCTAACGAATTAATTCTAAATTAATTCGTTCGCCCGAATTAAAATCTAATTTTAATTCTGCGTCGAAATCCAATTTCGTATAATATATCGAATATATTATTTTATCGATTAATTCCAAATTAATCGTTCTCTCTCTTTAATTAATATTTTATCCCAGATAAAATATCTCTGTAATTAATCCCAGATTATTTTTCTCTCTCTTCTAATTAATCCCAGATTAATAAAGTGTGAGTCATACATCATCGGTGAATCTTCGAGAAGTGACCCATGAGATCCCCGATATGTTGGCAGTAAATACGGTCGTCGGACTATCCGAACACGTAAGTACCTCGTACTACGTTTGTACCGATTTACAAGACAAGGTTGGCTTCTAGCAAAGCGCCATGCCTACCCAATTCTCTAGAAATATCCTTACAGGAATATGTGATCTATATTAAGCGTAGTATACCGAAGTATTGTGTATGTCGATCCAGTATCGGATGTTCACGTGCTAGGCCTGGGGCTGGAATTGTGTCTGCCTCATACGAAGCACATATCGGATGTCTGGCAACTAGTCTCTATAATCGGATATACATGACCAAGTCATAATATCCCGATAGCTCGAGCATTTAAGAGAACGAGTTCTGTATCCCATATGACCATCAGCTCCAGCTGTGGTGGTTCGTCAATCGAAGGCTTGATTCGATCTTTCTTTGGCAGTTCCAGGCTTTCCACTTGTGGTGTTAATTTGAATCGGAATGGTTTGTCAAGGTAGTTAATACATTCCAGGATTTCCATCTAGCTCATTGTCAGTCATGTTGGTGATGCAAGCTTCAAGTTTGTCTGTGGGAGTTATATCAGTATCCTGAACGATACTATCAACAACATCAATTCTGAAGCATTCTTCTTCCTTTTCATCACTGGGGATTTCATGTCTTTGAAAACATTGAAGGTAACTTCTTGGTCCTGCACTTTCATGGTCAGTTCTCCTTTTTGCATATCAATCACAGTTTTACCTGTAGCCAAGAATGGTCTCCCAAGAATGATAGGTACTTTTTTGTCTTTTTCCATGTCAAGGATAATGAACTCTGCTGGAAGAATGAGTTTGTCGACTTTGACCAGCACATCTTCAACAACACCTCTTGGAAATGCGAGTGTTCGATCAGCAAGTTGTAATGTGACTAGGGTAGGCATTGCTTCTCCAATTTGCAGTTTCCTGTAAATAGAAAAAGGCATCAAATTAACACTTTCACCTAAGTCACATAAAGCCTTTCCGATATAGTGTTCTCCAATGGTGCATGGGACAGTGAAACTACCAGGAACTTTTAACTTTGGGGGAAGTTTCCTCTGAATGATGGCACTTCATTCTTCCGTCAATGCTACTGTCTCGTAATCTCCCAATCTCTGTTTTCGTGAAAGAATGTCTTTCATGATTTTACATAGTTGGGAATTTCTTCCAAGGGTTCTGCAAATGGAATGTTGATGTGAATCTTCTTGAATACCTCCAGGAATCGAGCAAACTGCTTGTCCAGTTTGTTTTTCTGAAGTCGTTGTGGAAAATGTGGAGATGGAGTGATCTGATCTTTTTCTTTTTCCTTTGCTTCTTTTTCCTCCATCTGTTGCTTTGTTTCTTTTGAAACTTCTCAATTGTTGCCTTGATTCCAACATCTTTGTTGATTTCAGTACTGCTTTTCAAGTGATGGCTTGACATTGCTCCTTCCCTCGGTTCCTTGGATTGGGTTCTGTGTTGCTGGGAAGATTACCTGGCGGTCTGTAACTTTAAGCATTGGCTAGTTGTCCGATTTGATTCTCCAGTGCTTTGATGGAAGCAGATTGGCTCTGAAAGATAACATCATATGCTGCTTGTTGCTTTTTGAACATCTCTGCAATCCATTCTTTCATTTATGGTTCTTTTTCATGTCTCTGGCCTTTGTTCTGTTGTTGAAATCCTGGTGGTGGATAGTTCTGCTGTTGGAATCCAGGTGGTGGATTGTTCTTTTGTCCTGAATTATTGCTCCATGAAAAATTGGGATGATTCCTCCACCCTGGGTTGTAGGTGTTGGAATATGGATTGTTCCCCTGTCTGTTGAAATTGTTGACATAATTCACAGTCTCTTCAAGTTGGTTTGGTTCTGGTGCTCCTCCATATGGTGAACTTGTGGATCCAGTGCTGAGAGTCTCCATGAATTTGCATATTTGATCCAGCTTGGCGTTGACTGCTGTATTGGTTCCACTTTCATAAATTCCTGCAATTCTTTGGATCATGCTCATTTCTGTTGGCCACAAGGAATTGTTGTTGGCCATTTCTTCGATTAAGTCACAGGCTTGATCTTATCATTTTTCCATTAAAGCTCCTACCAGCAGCAGCATCGATTGTGGTTCTCATCAGTCCAGAAAGTCCATTATATAAGGTTTGGACTTGAAGCCATTTTGGAATCTCATGGTGAGGACATTTCCGGAGCAAATATTTGTACCTTTCCCAAGCTTCGTATAGAGTTTCTGAGTCTTGTTGCACAAAGGATGTGATGTCATTCCTCAGCTTTCAAGTTCTGGCTGGTGGAAAGTACTTTGCAAGAAATTTGGTGGCTAAAGTGTTCCAAGTTGTGATAGAACCTGCTGGTAGTGATGTAACCAAGTTTTAGCTCTGTCTTTCAAGGAGTATGGGAAAATACGCAGTCTCATTGCTTCTTCAGCTTCTCGGTTGTAATTGAAAGTGCCGCAAACTTCCAGGAAGTTGCTGATGTGGGCATTAGGATCTTCAGTTGCATTCCCCCCAAACTGAACTGACTGCTGAATCATCTGAATGCATGTTTTGATGTCACCTGTATTTGCTGGTAAGGGAGGAAGTACAATACATGAAATGAATCTGTCAACCACCGGAATCGTTCTGTCTCGAATAGGAATTGGTGGTGCAACCTCTAAAGGTTCAGGTTCCATGTTGACTAAAGCTTCTTGGCCTTCTCGCATTTCCCTTCTTAACTGTCTGATGGTTCTTTCAATTTATGGGTCAAGCGGTCGGAGTTCAAAGCTTCTGGTTCGTCTCATGAAGGATCTGAGAACCTGAAACACAAGAAAACAAAACAATAAGTAAAAAGAAATTAGATACAAGTAAAGGTATCTAACCTCTAAACTAATAGTGAAAGATAAATAAGTCCCCGGCAACGGCGCCAAAAACTTGACCGGCGAAACACACACGTATAACGCAAGCGTACGTATCGTTCAAGTAGTATAAAAATATCGATCCCACGAGGACTTAATACCTAATCTATTAATTTTATGAGGTCAAATGATTACTAGTATCTAACAGGTTGATCGATTGATTTGAAATGGTGATGATTCTAAATTTAAAAACAAGTAAATAAAATTGCACAAAAGTAGGTTTAAGAAAATTCAATATTAAAAATTATCTAGGGTTGTGAATCTTTCTAAAACATTTTAAAGATGAAGTGGTTATTTTATGTTTGTATAATAAATCGGTTTACTAACCTGGAACACTAAATTATGTAAAGCCTCTGTCGATGGTCAGACGTAAATACCCAGTATAACCCAATTGAACCATATGTCTATGTCAACCAAATTACCTGGATTCATTAAGTTTAAGTTCCAATTATGGCTACCCCCGCCCGACAGGTATATGTCTATCCTGTAAGGAAATCTATTAAAGAGTTATCAATCCTCAAGGAAGATCGTGGGCTATTAAGTCTAAGGCTGAAACCTAAAATTCATTTGTCAAGTTTACTTTAGATTTACCACATCAATCTTATTGGTGATCAGACAACAAGAAGCATTAAGCTTAAGACTTAATAAGTAAACTTTAAAATTACCCAAACTATAAAATAACCCCTTATAAACCGGTGATATTAGAATTCATCACAACCCCAGATAACTAACTTAGTTACGAAACATAACTAGGGCTAGTAAAAACTTAAATAAAATAAAAGACATAAAGTAAAATACTGAAAAGTAAATTGCTGAAAAGTAAATGACGGAAAGTAAATGCTGAAATTAAATAATGAAAATTAAATGCTTAAAAGTAAATGCTGAAAGTAAATTACTGAAAAGTAAATGCCGAAAGTAAATTGCTGAAAAGTAAATTGCTGAAAAGTAAATAAAGTAAAAGTACAATAAAAGAAAATGTTGAGGTAAAAGGATCCACTTTTATTACTTTTATTTAGATATCTCCCTTAATATAATATATTAACTTTGCATGATAATTACCAACCAGCCATATAGGCGGTATCCAGATTAAGTCAAATTAATAATTAATTACCAACCGACCAATCAGGCGGTATCCAGTTTAGTAAGGTTAAAACCAATTTAAATAATTACCAACCGACCAATATGGCGGTATCATCGTTAAGTCAGGTTTTAACTAGTTTATATATTATAATTAAGGGAGATTAATCTAAATATTAGTAATAAAAGTTTTACCTTTTACCCCAGCAAAGGGGAGTTACCTCTTCATTACTGAAAAGTAAAAACTGAAAATTAAAGAAAGAAAAGTAATGTGCGTAAAAGTAAATTGCGGAAAGTAAAAACTGAAAAGTAAAGAAAAGAAATGTGAAAGCGGAAATTAATTACTGAAAGCTATAAATAAACAAACAAGATACAATCTTCTTAGTATTCTTAAGGAATTCCTTAGAAGAAAGTATGAATTACAAATGAAATGGCTTGGTATTTATAGGCAAAATTTTGTCTCCATCAAATCATCCACCAAATCCATTATTAATTGCTCCACTAATTACTCCAAATCCAATCCATTATTAATTGCTCCACTAATTGCTTATCATGTTTGGTGGTGATTTGATAATTTTTATTATTTATTTATTAATTTATTTTTTGCTTTGAAAATGACTTTAATAATTACACACAACACACTTTTGGATGGTTCATCACTTTCGGGCATGAAATCGTCAGAATTCGAAATTATTTTATCTTTCAAAGTTGTGGATCTTTGAGTCTTCTTTAATCTGGAACTTGAATCAGCTCAATCCGATATCAGAGTAAAATTTTATACCCCAAATATGACAGATGCGCAAAATTGGAATTTCCAAAACTGCACTTCGTTAAAACGCCCTTTCAAGTTTCCAATCTCCAAAATTAATATGTCAAGTCCACTTTTTGCCCTTATTTGACCCACATTTCGTCCTAAATGTTCATTGTGTCCCTATTATTTTTTCTACAAAATAAACTAAAATACATCAAAACGTTCATCAAACCCGAGAAACTAAACAAAATATTAAGTAAAAGGGGCGGTAAATATTGAATATATTTTCCGCTCATCAGCGTCACATCCCCAAACTCTTAGATAACTAAGACTAGGACGTTTCCTAGACCATAACTCATATGGTGTTTGACTAACAGTCTTGGAAGGAACTTGGTTTAGTAGTAGTGTTGCAGTTTCTAAAGTAAGACCCCAAAATGAAAGAGGTAGATTCGTGTCTGGCATCATTGATCAGACCATATCTAATAATGTCTGATTTCTCCTTTTGGAGACCCCATTATGTTGTGGAGTTCCCGGAGGAGTCCACTGGGAAATAATGTCATTTTCTCTCAAGTAATCTTGAAATGCGTCGCTTAAGTATTCACTACCTCAGTCAGACCTTAGTGACTTAACTTTTATTAAGCTGGTTTTCTACTTTAGCTTTGAAGTCTTTGAATTTCTCATAGGCTTCAGATTTGTACTGCATAAGGTACACATACCCATATCGCGAGTGATCATCGATAAAGGTAATGAAGTAGGAGAATCCACCTCTAGCGGTGACTGACATTGGTCCACATACATCAGAGTGTATGAGTTCTAATATCTCCGCTGCATGCTGTCCCTTACCTTTGAAGGGTAATTTGGTCATTTTACCAAGTAAACAAGACTCACAAGTTCCATAAGGTTCATATTTGAAGGGTCTGAAATACCCATCCTTATGTAGCTTAGTTAATCTTGTTTCATTGATATTACCTAAGCGAATGTGCCATAGAAGTGATTCATTGAGATTATTCGAGTTAACGTTGTATATATTAGAAGTTGAACATTTTTTGTTAGTTTGTAAGACATATATACCATTATCAAAATATCATCTCCATATTTTATTTCATTGAAATAATAGAACATTCATTACAACTTATTAGGCATGAAAAGCCTTTATTATATAAAAAATAAATTGAAATGATGTTCTTTACTAGAGAAGTACATAAACACAATCTTCTAAGTCTAAAAAACTAAACCATTCGGCAAAACTAATGAATAAGTCCCCACGCACGATGCATCCAGTATTTCTCCATTACACATGCGTAAGTCAACCTCCCCATGACGGAGTCTCCTATTGTTTCTCAGGCCCTGCACATTATTCACAAAGTGAGTCCCACAACCGGTGTCAAGCACCCAAGTAGAAGGTTCAGAGTTTTGAGAATATAGTTCAATCATATACAACATACCTGAAGCATTGGGCTTCTTGGCCTCTTGGGCTTCCCTAGCTTCCTTGGCTTTCAAGGATCTGCAGTCTTTCTTCCAATGACCCTTTTTTCCACAAAAGAAACATTTCCTCTTTCTCTTTTTCTTCTCCTCCTTACCATTGGGCCTTAGGTGATCTGGAGCCTTGGCTTTGCCCTTATTTTTCTTTGGGCCTCGTGGCTTTAGGTCCGTATCAGTAAGCATGACGGAGGTTTTAATCTCCAGTTTCAAGTCCTTCTCTACTTGCTTTATCAGATTGTGCAATTCCGCTAAAGTAGCTTTTTTATTAGACAGATGAAACTGCATAATAAAGTTATAGAAGTCTTTTGGTAAGGACTGAAGAATTAGATCATGACCTATCTCATGATCCATGATGAACCCGAGGTTAGCCAATTTTTCAATATGGCCAATCATCTTAAGCACATGTCCACTAACATATCCTTCATTATACCTTGTTTGGAATAAGGCACATGCCACTTGGAATCTCACGGTAAGAACAGAAGTTGCATACAACTCCTTCAAGTGAAAGATGATGGTTTGAGCATCCATATATTCGTAAGCTTTCTGAAGTTCGTCTGACATAGAGCCAAGCATTATGCAAACTGCTTGCTCATCATCATCGACGTGTTTCTTCCAAGCATCAAATGTATTTTGGTCAGCATCTTCTGCGGGTTCAGAGGGAAATGGTCTTTCAATAACATAGAAAATATTTTCTTGTCCTAAGATAATTTTAAGGTTTCCAAACCAGTCATTGTAGTTGTCCATTTTGAGCTTACGCTCATCAAGGATAGAACGAAATGATATTCTGTTTGCCATTTGAATGTTTGTGAAATATTTTAACCCGCATGTTAAGAGAGAATGTTAAAATTAGGAATATGTTTTCATTAATGTTTCATAATAACATGGGCTTTTAATATTATGAAGTTGCTCTCACTCAATTGTTTTAAGATTTTAAGCAAATCGCATCAACCCCAATATGATGGATTTCTTGTGGGCAAGGATCCCATTATCATCATTTCACAACTTCGACTAGGGCCGGTCGTTATAAAATATGATAATTAGGTAGGTTCCCAACCAATTTATATATAAATCACAATTCCTTGATCATTGGGTTGGGCAATCAAACATGCCATAGCTTATGCTAGTCCTTGTGGACACCCAATCTTTGCCACTAAGTTATAAGACCACGCCTAAGGGTCGTTGCGTCTTATGACTCAGAAAAGTCAAACCATTGTCAATAGTATGATTTAGGGACAAATTGGTATTGGTCAGTCTGGTAAAGCCTAGTCCTGCCAATACGGTTTAAGCCCTTGGGTCTATACTTTACAATGGGAGGCAAATTTTAGACTTAAATTATTATTGAGGATTTTAGAAAGTTTAAGTGAATAATTGTCAAATGGATTCCTCCATTGAAAATTCCCCAGAGGGAGGGTGGAGCGAACTCTCTTAAATACCCTTACCTCTTAGGCTCTTATTGCCTTGGTGACAGGAATAAATAATAGATCCTCCAAATTAGTCCAACACTTTAAATATGCTTTAAGGTAAGCTTTGATTAAATGATTATCTAGATGTCTTCACAGCTTTTCATTTTGGCTATAAAAAGGTAGTGAGTGAAGGAAGACACCAAATCATTATCTAACTCTAGTAATACTTTAGTTTGGAAAGTTTTATTAACGCCTTGGTCTCACCCCACTTGTATATTTTATAATGCCTTTTATTATAAACAAGTGATTTATATTTATTAGCCTTAAAGGTAATAAATCTCTAAGTTCATCACGGAATAATTACTTAGCTATGGGATAAGCAATACACTCTCTATTTCCTTAGAAAGTCTCTAGATGCTTGCACCCTAAAATAATCATGTCAATTCTAATCATACATAGAATCATCAAGCATATGAGTTTTAATATGTTGGAATTATTTTCTGCATTAAATACTTTGATTAATATTTAATTATGATATTGCATTTTATTTTAATCAAATAAATTTACTATTCACATTTTTTTACAGATGTGTGAACTTTAAATGCAATTTCATAATTCCACTCTTAACCAAATCATGCAAAACTTGTGCCTAAAAGTAAGTTCAGGTTGTTAGCTTTCCAACGAGATTTTACACACCCAATTCGAGTTCAAATGAGAGAGAACTAATCAAAATAAAAACGGCGCTCTGATACCACTGTTGGGAAGCGGCCGCGAGTGCGCAGCGGAAAATTAAAAAATTATGATGCCGCTATCCCTTTGCCCAAGACCCATTTGTTTTTATTATTCTACAAGTCTAGGCATGTTACTATATATTCTAAGCATAAGAACTCATAAAACATGCAAAGAACATAAACCTAAACATGATAACTATCATAAGAACTCTAATTAAAATAAAGAAAGAAAAATGACTTACTTGAACCAAAGACTCCTCCAGTCCTCCCTCCAATCTACAAGATTTTCTCAAACTCAGCAAGTTCTTCCACGTTCCAAAGAGCCACCCAAGTGTGTGGCCTCCAAAGGTGCACACACCAAAGCCAAAACTCAACGGCAAGACTACGCCTTGAGTGCACGGGTATTTTTCCATTGGTTCTAGCTTAGGCAAATACCTCAAAACTTTTAATTGAGATTCCTCTAGTCAATTAGACTTAAGGATTCTCAAAATCAGTGGCTTACTCTTAAACTTTAGAGTTTCTCACTTATATAAACCCAAGATATGAAAGGTTTTGGTGTAAAAATTTGTAAAGAATTCCTTGGGTTTATATAGGTGCTCAAAAGACAACAAAATTAATTAAGAATCCGATTTGGGATAAATGCTAATTAAATCTTAGCCATTGGATCTTAATATAGTGGTTTAATGAGATTATAAAACCCTAATAAGAGTTTGGGCCGAATTGGAATTCAAAACAAATAAAAAAAATAAAAATAAAAATGCAGATTTTTTTTTATTATTTATTTTCTTATTCATTTTTCCAATTCCCAAAGTACCCCTATCGTCATTCACCAATCCCTAAGCCACTTTGGAACCTCATAAATGATCTGTTCAATAATAAAACACATTGAACCATTTATGAACAATTCCAACAACAATCATATATGCTGTTAAATTTGTACTGTGCACTGTTAACCATTGATTTCGACTTTGTTGTGTGTGACCTTTTGGGTTCCCCTCAAGTTGGACATGAAATGAATCGTGATAATTTAATTGAATAAAAATTATCCTCTGATCAGATGGTCGTTCGATTTCAATGACCAAGGTTGACATCTAGCAACATGCCAAGGCCCTCAAATGAGAAGGAAATATATATACCCATTATGTATGCGATTTACATATGATATGGTCTCTTGCCTCACTGTATCCCCACCGTTTGACCTAGGGTATGGAAAGTGTCTACCCATATAGTCAAAGGTATGATGTTGATAGTGTCATGAATCGTGCTAACCCAAGAATCTCACATGATTCTTCTGCTGCGGCCACAGTCTCAAGCACTGATCACACATATCAACCCGCGAACTAGAATACTACTCTTATAAGAAAATATTATCCGAGAGAGTGGCGATTCTCTGTTGTATCTTTACAAACTTCATGTGTTTCAATAAATGACCCAATCATACCCTTATGATCGGATCTTTTGAACCGGGGAAGGAGAATGTCAAAGTCATTTGATCCACAAATAAGATTGTAAAGACCTCAAGTATAAGGACTAGTCATACAATCGATACATGAAAGTTCTCACAGACACATGGGATAAACACTCCATGTGAAAACTTTTGGCAGTCAGTTCGATGAACACGAGCAACTCATACATCCATGTGATACACCAAGTGGACGAATCTCCGCTAGTAGCCTATAAGATCGGCTACCCCACTTAAGGGCGGATCATATCATCATGCTAGTCTCTCCGCTTTGTGAACGCCCAGATTATTCACAAAACTATGACTATGAACGTTTCAGAGTAATGATTCTCATAAGGCGTGGAAGCCATCATCTTATTACTCCAAGGGCTTTATTACAGTGTTTGATGATTCATATAATTTATGTAAGACACGTATAATAAAGATTGTCATTTTATTAATTAATGAAAATATTACAAATACATGTACATATAGCCCATCCACAAGTTGAGTATAGGGAATATCCCTAACAGGTTTTCCCTAAGGTGCTTGGAATTGACGGAAGGCTTGAGTAAGGGTCTCCATTATCATAAAAATGAAGGGAAATCCACATGGAATGGAAATTCCATATTGTCACACGTTTTTATTTCAAAAATTATTAGGTACCCACAACATCACCATCACCATCAAACATAATTGATAATATAATAAATAAAATTTAGAAATGATATCAAAGCATGCATCATCATCATTAGTAAATTATAAAATGTAGGGTGGCATATTTATTACAGACTTAGAAAGAAAAGTTCAAAGTCCTCTACTAATCAAAATACGAAAACTTAAAATAGAGAATTCTTGATACCAACTCCAATACGGCTGGCCACAATATCCCAACAAATTCACCTACCTGGAGCTATCTTTAGAGGAAGTATAAGGTGAGTATTTTATGAAATACTCGTAGGAACCCGATTAGTTGCTTTAAAATATTTTTAAACTCTCCAAAATACGCTGCATGGTTAGTTTGACGAAATAAAAATTTCCAAACAAATTCACATATGTTTTAAAATCAGTAAAATTATGAAATTTCAAAAATGCACCAGTAGATAAATCGTAAAAATATCGATTACTAATTAAAACCATGAAATCTCAAAAATGCACCAACAGATAAATCGAAAAAATATCGATTACCACTTACACGCACATACTCACTCAATACAATCTATAAATACATGAGTCATATTCTTATCATATCCCAGAGCACTCTGACAACTCACATGGTCATGTGTAACCAACTATGACACTTTATGGACTTTCACCAATGGTAGTCCTCCACACTTTCCACATAAGATTTACAGTCGCTACACACGGCGGGCTCTACCCACCTATCACCCAAGACTCATATGGTGTCTATCATCATATACCATGTAGACACCATCAATAAAACATCGCATAAGATTTATTGGTCTAACCCATGGCAGTCTAGCCAATCAATATCTAGGAGTTATATGTGGTCAATCAGGACACTTTATGGACTTTCACCAATGGTAGTCTTGTCACACTTTTCACACATGATTATGGAACTTGTATAGTCAAACAACAAGTAGACCTCATGTGTGATCTTATGGTATGTGCGTAATGTATAATTTTACTAAAATACCTATGTAGCGATTTCTAAATACAGTAAACTGTCAAGTTCGCAATATTTGTAAAAATCTGTAATAACTTTATAATTCAAAACTATCATTTCATAAGAAATTTAATAAAACATATAAAGTTCGAATTTAAATAGAATTTATATAACAATAATTTTAAATAAATTTTATTTAAAAATAGCGATAATCGAACACCTACCTCGATCGAAAGCTCGAATTGTGAAACGGATCTCACCATGAGGTTCAGGACACAAGGCTTTATCACTTCCTCGGCCAAATTCTTTCCTCTAACGACAGACACGCTCTACAAGGTACGTGGAGTCCTCTTTTGACGTTGCTCCCACGATCCAACAACTTTCAACGGTCAAATTATAAATCCATATGCTCATCTCATCAAAAGGAGTTGGCTGGTGGTGTCTGTTCATCGATCCAAATATCGGATCTCCCGGGCTTGGTCAAAAGTCGAAACTACCCTCCATCGGCATTGGGAAATCGAGCAAATGACCTCTGATGGCTATGGAACCGGTGGCGTTTGATCGGAAATGAGCCAAAGATGCTGTACTCGTCGAAGGTGTCATCAATAGTGGTCAGACGCCGACATACGGAGAGGAAAACGTCGACGATTTTCAGTATTTTGGGTGGCTCGTCAGGCACCATCTGAACTGTGATACCGGCGGTGTCGATGGCGTTGGAAAGACCAACGACAAGGCAATGTGGTGGGATGGCGGGGGGGGGGTCGAAGTGGCGGCGACAGTTGGAAGCTCTGATGCTTTGAGAGAGAGATGAGTGATCTTGAAATTTTTAGGGAGGGGCAACCAAGTTTAAGAACATTTGTGGGCTACGTGTCGCTATCTGGTTGGGCCATGTGTCAGCATATTAACAAGCCACTTATCAACATCTAAGTATGATATGTGTCAACACCTAAGTGGACCGAAATTGAATCTAAGAAAAATTTCTATTTAGTCCCTAATTAATGCGAAATTAATCCATGAAATTTTCAAATTTTATCATTTAAGTCCTTGTTTCACCAAGTCAAAATTTGACTTTTTACCCCAAATTTTTTATTAATTTCCAATAATACCCTTACAAAATATGGGGGTTTTACAATTTTAAACACTTTTGACTGGACTAAGCAACCCCTTAAACTCTTATGGTGAAGGATAAATTAATAGTATCCAGTTTGTAATGTTCCTTCTTTTATGGTTGTTGGTTTGAATGGGGAAGAGAGAGAAAGATGGTTACATGGATTCAATATATACCACTGAATATTTTATGGATTAATGTATTTGATATTTCTTGAAGTTAATTTGATAAATATATATAAAGACAAATAAAGATTTACTTTGTCAGTGAATTCTCAAAGCGAAATGCTTCGGGCATAAATTAATTAAACTTTATGCATTCTTGAATTTTGAATGAATTTTGAGGAAAATTTTTTATAAGGAACTTCAACCAAAATTTCAAATGATCTAGAAATAATCATATCAAAACAATGAATAGTATGATGCATTTCGTAGAAGGAGGGTAACACATTGAAACCTTCCAAAATTTTAAAATCACATCTTGACTCAAATCCTCGTTTGAACGAGTAAATTAAACATTCCAAAATCTTTTGGACAAAAATTGGTCATCTTTGACCGAAAATAAAACTAGATGATTTATTAGAGGTACAAAAAAAAAAAGATTTTAGATTTAGTGTTAAGTTTAGCCGTGCTAAATTTTTCTTAATTTTTTGACATGCTTGCTTTAGTAGCAATGTATAGTTAAAATTCAATTACATTTAAATTATAATCAATTACCTTTTACGATCCCATTTAGATCGTTTACTAATCATATTATCATGTCATAATTGTACCAACATGAAACTAACTCTGTTTATTAATCGTGTTAATTAACTTATTTTGTTAAAATGATTATTAAATTGTTCATATCCGTGTTTAAAATTTTTGAGTTAAACGAGATGCATCCGTGTTTACTTAAATTTAACACGACATGATTTCACGAATTTCCACCTCTACTCGTAAATCATAATTACCGATTTAGGATAAATTTGGTATATAATTGAGTTGGATGGCTAAAATTATAAGATAATAAAAAAGTATTCAAATAATTTCTAATGGTTGAGTACTAAATTAGATTTTCCACTTATATAGTCGAAAATTTTATATGTTCAATTAGATTTAGGTCGAATAATTTATCAACCGTGTTCAAAAAAAATTAATAATAAGGGAAATGCCAAGTATCTCAGCATTTGAATCCCACTCAACTCCCTAGCTACTAATATGATAATTTATCTGCGATATCAGGTTGGTTTTTAATATGCTGTGACAGTTACAAATAAAATATCACTTCAGATCAAGTATGATTCTAGCGTTAATTTTTAAAAAATTAACTACTTAATTGATAAAATCTCTAGTGTGAAGATTCATTGATTTAAACCCTGATGATAAGAATTTGGTTTCCATTAGAGTTACTAAAAAAATTGAACATAATTTTAATATTGAATTATTTAAAAAAAAATCATAGAAATACAGTTTCAAATTGATAAATAATTTTTTTTATTGTACAAGTTTGGCAAACAATATATTGTTAACTTGTTACATTTATTATTAACTATGAAAATACACTATTAACTACGTGTGCTTTAATAATAGGACATGACTAAAATCAATTATGTATAAATTATTATTAAATAATTATCAATCATAATTTGTGAATGTAAATATATTTTTATTATAACCACAATGATGTCGATATTTGTTTTCTTCGATGACCGTGACCAAGATAATGATCAGGGGCGAGACTATTCATGGTCTAGGATAGGTTACAGCCCATCCGAAAAAATATGGAAATTTTTTATTAATAATGTCATTATAATAAATTTACAAAACTACCACTAGAATATTTATAAGTTTATCACTCATTTTGTTTTAAAAATTTATCAATTTTTGGGGGAAAAAACATTCCTATCACAGCACATTAGAAACTTTTCCCAATTTCTTCACCAATTATTTTGTATTTAGACTTTTACTTTTTGAGGTTCATCAATTTTTTTTTTATGTTAAATGGGATTAATTCATATTGTATTTCTCAAGCCCAAAAAGTGTTAATTTAATGTTTGGGTTGATCTAATTAATGTCTGTCCATTTATCAATTTGTTAAATGTTTATTTTTCATGATTTGATATTTCAACAATTTCAATGTAAATTCTCTTTTTGATATTGCTTATATATATATAATACTTTTTATTATAATACTTTTTATTGATGATGGTTTTTCATCCAGAGAAAATCAGAATCCCGATGAAGAGTAAATTAGGGATTGTACTTGACCATGAAAATGAAGAGGGTCCAGAGGGGTCGAAGTCAGATAAAGGGACCCGAGCCCATTGTGCACAGCCTTACTAAGAGCAGTACCGGGTGATGAAGTGGAGTTGGGATACAGACTCGACCTGATGGAAAAGTATCAGACTCAACTCTTGAGCATCTGGGAAGTCTGACCCGAGGTGGTCATGTGATTACCGACCCGACCTGTTAAAGAAGTAAGGAGGAGGATACATCGCTATTCCTCTTGGCACACCGACCTGCGGACCGAGGTCGGGATTGTAGTATCTCATGTTTATATATGAATGGCTTAAGCCATACATGAAAGTTTGAGCCTCTGGCAGGCTGATATGATGGGAGTTGGTTAGAGACTTTCCTTCTGCCACAAGGAACAATGTTGGAATGGTTGGGTTGCAGATTGTCATATGAGCGGGTTGCAGATTGTCTGTTGATGGTGTTTTCAGGCACTATGTTATTTAAGCAGCACGACAGGGGTAAAAAAGGTAATTCATTTCTCAGTCAAGATTATTAATGCCGACCCGACCACTAAAGAGTCAACAGTAAGAGGCCGGGAACTTTACGGTTAGTGACCGAGCACTTGAGTTCAAGATGACCGGGCAATTATCAGGTCGACAGCAGCATTCTCAGTACAAAAGACTATTATGACCGACCACATGAAGACCGAGCATAGGGCAAGACATGTTCGGGAAATAAGGCATTCTATCCATATGAGATAAGATAATAAGTTATCATACTTTCATGGGGTAAACTAGTAAGTCAATATCCTAGTATGATAAAGGAAGTAAATGTAGTTTTTGACTAGGAATCCTTATGGGAAAGGGAAATTGTTTCAACTAGGAAACCCTTGTAAAAAAGGAATCTGATTTCTGCACTATTATAAATAGGAGGGTAGAGTAAGGCTTAAGGGGAGGAGAATAAAAAAAGAGAACCAATATCAGATCAGAATCAAATCACCAAGCTCTGACTTGTAAAAACAAAAAGAGATCTGAAAAGCGTGCTCGAATAATAAAATACATCATACTGTTTGTGTCCGTGGACGTAGGTCGGATCCAAATCCACCGAACCACGTTAAATCCCCTTGTTGATTGGTGTATTTATCTGTTTTTGCTAAATTTGCCTTTGATCCCCCATAACCAAACAAATTCACTATTGAAGGAGGATTTTCCTCGGGAGTGATATTCCCATATTGCCCTGAGACCAAAATCCACTGTCAACAGTTGGCGCCGTCTGTGGGGATCTCAACAAAAAGCGATTCGCGTAGTAAGACAATGGCAGAAGGCGGGAATCATCAATCTTCAGGGAGTCCAGCAACAGACTGGATGAAAAAGATGGAAGAAAGCATGAAATCCATGATGGATCGGTTGGAGAGAATAGAGGGAACGAACAACGAGAGACCAGACATCGGAACCAGTCGAAGAAAAAGTGAAAGAGCAGAAGGGAAAAGGGTGATAGACACAAGTGAAGACGATAGACCCAGGAGGAGGGGCCTCTATGGGATAAAATCTGTAGTTGTAGAAAAAGATTCGCAAACAGATGACACTTGGGAAGAAGAAGAAGAAGGAAGACCATCACTGGATCCCTCCTATGACAGTCTCTACGACTTCAGAAAAGAGGACAGGAGCATAGCGAAAGTGTGCGGGAAATTCCAAGGGATGAGGAACACCGCACCCGGGGCAATAGACACACGGAGGGGCACAGGATACGACATGGCGGCGCAAGCAGCGAAATAAAATCTTGGTTAAAAAAGGAAATGACCAAGTGGGGAGTAGGCCTCAGGACCGATGCAGGGGATGCCCGGGATAGTGAGGAGGAATCTCCCCTCGCGGAAAAAATAAGGTCGGTAAAATTCCCAAAGCGATTCAGCATGCCGACCATGGCACCCTACAAAGGCCACTCTGACCCGAAATCACACATCGAAAGCTTTGTCTTGTTGATGGAAGTCCAGGGAGTAGTAGGAGATGCCATCTGCAAAGTGTTCCCCCTAACTTTAGGTGGACCCGCCATCCTATGGTACAGAAGTCTGGCTCCGGGGAGCATCGGAGGCTTCACACAACTTAAGAAGTCGTTCATTCGACACTTTAAAGGGGCCTGCGTTCCCAAAAAGACGATTGGAGAATTAAGACTTATGAAGCAAGGAGATGACGAGCCCCTGAAAAATTTTATTGAAAGATACCACAACATGGTACTGGAAGTCGGAGGATATGAGTCCCTAGAAGCCCTAGAAAGCTTAAAAGGAGCCCTAAAAGTCGGGAGGCTATGGACTCATCTGAGAATCCAGGACACGCCGGATTATGTCACCGCCTTAGAGGTAGCCCGGAAGTTTGTCTTGGTAGAAAGCGAAGAAAAGATCTCCCGAAGGGGGACGGCCATTCGGGAAAGAACAGCAAGAACAGAGGCTCCCCGAGACCGGACAGGGAGTTCAAAAGATTCAATCCAAAACCCAAAGAATTCAAACCGATACCTCGAAGAGAGCAGGAAGGAGGGGTCGCGACCCAGGTGAATCATGTAGTCCGAGAAGAAACATATATTCCCCTGAGCAAACCACCAGGGCGAATCATCATGGAAATACATGAAAAATGGCCTCTTGATAGAACCCGACCTCAGGAGATTCCCCCCAGATAAAAGGAACCAGAAGTCTTACTGCGTACATCATAATCTGAGGGGGCACACAACACAGACGAATGCAAGGATCTGCGGGAACAGATGGAAGACCTGGCGAGGAATGGATATTTAAATAAATACATTGACCATGAAGTTATGGCAACTAGGCAGAGGACACATAGCACTGACCAGAGATTCTAATCGGTCAGGGAAAAACTATAACAAAACTCGGGAGTCAGACGTACTAGAAACGGAACAGGCCCCGGGATTACAAGGTGGTCGGTCGGTATCAAACAATGCCCACAAATGAGCCAAATATAAAGTTTTTTCTCGAAATATCCCGCAGAAGAACTGTAAGGAGGACAGTTTGTCCCCAAATATGAATAAAACCTTTTTCATCCGCTTTCTTAAAACAAAGTTGAAAGCCATATAACAAAAAACAGGGGACATACTCGACGCCCACTACAAAAGACAGTTGGCACCAAGGCCGCTTCAACCATCGGCTCGAGGATGGATTTTGCTCCACCGAGGACACTTAGTTTTTCAGCTCGGGGTCGGGGGACGTCCCACCGAGTCAGCCCTTCGGACTGGGGACTAACATTACCCCAGGTCCACCAGTGTCTTTTTCAGCTCGGGGTCGGGGTATGTCCCACCGAGTCAGCCCTTCGGACTGGGGACGTAACATTCCCCCAGGTCCAAGTGCCTTTTTCAGCTCGGGGTCGGGGTATTCCCACCGAGTCAGCCCTTCGGACTGGGGACGTAACATTCCCCCAGGTTTTGAGGTCCAAGTGCCTTTTTCAGCTCGGGGTCGGGGTAAGTCCCACCGAGTCAGCCCTTCGGACTGTGGACGTAACATTCCCCCAGGTCCAAGTGCCTTTTTCAGCTCGGGGTCGGGGTATGTCCCACCGAGTCAGCCCTTCGGACTGGGGACGTAACATTCCCCCAGGTCCAAGTGCCTTTTTCAGCTCGGGTCCGGGGTACGTCCCACCGAGTCAGCCCTTCGGACTGGGGACGTAACATTCCCCCAGGTCCAAGTGCCTTTTTCAGCTCGGGGTCGGGGGACGTCCCACCGAGTCAGCCCTTCGACTGGGGACGTAACATTCCCTCAGGTCCAAGTGCCTTTTTCAGCTCGGTGTCGGGAGACGTCCCACCGAGTCAGCCCTTCGGACTGGGGACGTAACATTCCCCCAGGTCCAAGTGCCTTTTTCAGCTCGGGGTCGGGGTACGTCCCACCGAGTCAGCCCTTCGGACTGGGGACGTAACATTCCCCCAGGTCCAAGTGCCTTTTTCAGCTCGGGGTCGGGGTACGTCCCACCGAGTCAGCCCTTCGGACTGGGGACGTAACATTCCCCCAGGTCCAAGTGCCTTTTTCAGCTCGGGGTCGGGGTACGTCCCACCGAGTCAGCCCTTCGGAATGGGGACGTAACATTCCCCCAGGTCCAAGTGCCTTTTTCAGCTCGGGGTCGGGGTACGTCCCACCGAGTCAGCCCTTCGGACTGGGGACGTAACATTCCCCCAGAACCAAGTATCTCTCTTAGCTCGGGGTCCTCAGGGACATACTCGATGCATAGGATCCGTGAGAAGCATAGCACGGGGAGGGATGATACCCCCGTGGCGATTGCTTACTCCAGTGTTACCGAACATAAGGAGGAATATGCCTTTTATGTGTCGAACACTCTTTGATCCTCACTTACCCGATGTAATGGATCCGTGGGAAAGCATAGCACGGGGGGTGATGAGGCCCCCGTGACGATTGCTAGCTCCAGTGATGCCGGACCTAAGGAGGAATGTGCCCTTAGTATCCCAGACGCTCTTTGATTCATTCATCATTTGGATCCAAGAGAGGCGCAACATGGGGATGCATTGTGCCCCCGTAGCGTGTGACTGCTCCAGCGCGGTAAGGAGGAGCCCTCGTGCAATACACAGGCTCCACAGTGACCTGGCGTATAGAGGATGTGCCCTTACCATTTAAACGCTCAACTGATCCAAATCCTGGTTCGCCGGGACACTAAATTGAAAGATTCAGAATTGTGTTTTGGAGGCCTCGGACAGGACGTTGTTTTGAGGCATCCGTGCTGTTGTTTACACTTGTGAAAAGTTTTGCTTTGGGACAAGTGCTAAGTCACCCCCACCCTTTAAATTTTATTTTCCAGAGATTTGTTTTTGTTTTTTACTGGTCTGGTAAGGGGACGCCCGTGCCAGATTCGGTAGGGTTTCAAAAGGTTGATTCACTTCCCTTCTGAATAAGTCCCACTTGATTAATCGGCTCAGGGCTGGATTCGTTCCGCCGATGCCACTTGATTAATCGGCTCGGGGCTGGATTCATTCCGCCGAGGCCGCTTGGTTAATCGACTCAAGGCTGGATTCATTCCGCTGAGGTCAGATGTTTTCTTTCCGGCTCGGGTCTGCTCTTGTACCGCCGAGATCGATGTTTATTTCAGCTCGGGGTCGGGTTACGTCCCACCGAGTCAGCTCCTTCAGATTGGGGACGTAACATTCCCCCAGGTCCAAATGTCTTTCTCAGCTCGGGGTCGAGGTACGTCCCACCGAGTCAGCCCTTCGGACTGGGGACGTAACATTCCCTCAGGTCCAAGTGCCTCTCTTCATTCGGGGTCGGGTTGCGTCCCACCGAATCAGCCATTCGGACTGGGGACGTAACATTCCCCCAGGTCCAAGTGCCTCTCTTCATTCGGGGTCGGGTTGCGTCCCACCGAATCAGCCCTTCGGACTGGGGACGTAACATTCCCCCAGATCCAAGTGCCTCTCTTCATTCGGGGTCGGGTTGCGTCCCACCGAATCAGCCCTTCGGACTGGGGACGTAACATTCCCTCAGGTCCAAATGCCTCTCTTCATTCGGGGTCGGGTTACGTCCCACCGAGTCTACCTCTTTGGACTGGGGACGTAACATTCCCCCAGGTCCAAGTGCCTTTCTAAGCTCGTGGTCGGGGTACGTCCCACCGAGTCAGCCCTTCGGACTGGGGACGTAACATTCCATCAGGTCCAAGTGCCTCTCTTCATTCGGGGTCGGGTTGCGTCCCACCGAGTCAGTCCTTCGGACTGGGGACGTAACATTCCCTCAGGTCCGAGCATCTCTCACAGCTCGAGACAAGATCACATGCCACCGAGCACATCATCGTTAGCTCAGAGGCAAAATTTTCTCCTCACAATCGAAATTGGATCAGTCAGGGGTCAGGACCTCTAAATCTCTGGTACATATATTACAGATGAGGAGTCATTTTTAGTTTGGACAACAAGAGGAACTTCATCTCCTGATGGAACGACCCAAGTAAGCAATTTGCTTTGAGGTGGAGAATCGTTCTGAATAGGCTCAGCATCTCCAATAACCGAGGATATAAAGATAGAAACATAAGACTTAGTTGATGGCGAAGGCAATTTCTCTGTGATTTCTGGAGCGACCACCAGCAAGGCGATCAGCACACCATCTTTATATAGTTCCCGGCACCAACTTGCATACTTGTTGGAACCGAGAACTAGGGGACAAATGTTGATGGTGTTTTCAGGCACTATGTTATTTAAGCAGCACGACAGGGGTAAAAAAGGTAATTCACTTCTCAGTCAAGATTATTAATGCCGACCCGACCACTAAAGAGTCAACAGTAAGAGGTCGGGAACTTTACGGTTAGTGACCGAGCACTTGAGTTCAAGATGACCGGGCAATTATCAGGTCGACAGCAGCATTCTCAGTACAAAAGACTATTATGACCGACCACATGAAGACCGAGCATAGGGCAAGACATGTTCGGGAAAATAAGGCATTCTATCCATATGAGATAAGATAATAAGTTATCATACTTTCATGGGGTAAACTAGTAAGTCAATATCCTAGTATGATAAAGGAAGTAAATGTAGTTTTTGACTAGGAATCCTTATGGGAAAGGGAAATTGTTTCAACTAGGAAACCCTTGTAAAAAAAGGAATCTGATTTCTGCACTATTATAAATAGGAGGGTAGAGTAATGCTTAAGGGGAGGAGAATAAAAAAAGAGAACCAATATCAGGATCAGAATCACCAAGCTCTGACTTGTAAAACACAAAGAACGGTCTGAGAAGCGCATTTGAATAATAAAAGTATCATCTTGTTTGTGCCCGTGGTCGTAGGTCGGATCCAAATCCACCGAACCACGTTAAATATCCTTATTGATTGGTGCATTTATCTGTCTTTTGCTAAATTTGCTTTTGGTCCCCCATAACCAAACAAATTCACTATTGAGGGAGGATTGTCTCGGGAGTGATATTCCCATATTGCCCCTGAGACCAAAATCAGCCGTCAACATTGTCATATGGGCATAACATGTAGGAGAGGAAAAATGGTGGGAATGATGGCTTTCTGCTTGCAGAGTGTTTGAGTCAGAAGACCAGAACTACTGTTTGCAGAGTGGTTGCGGAAATGGAGCATGGGCGATTATGACATCATGACATGAGCTAACATCATGGGTTGGTGAAATAATAGATTTGGAAGCTTAAATAAAGGTCGAAGATTTAGTTTCGAAGGTTGGTTCTTTTTAGTTAGCAATTTCTACGTTTTATTATTTATAAAGAGAGCCCGAAAGTTTAGTTATAGAGAGAGAAAACTAGTCGGTTTTGACCCGAGCTCGTAATAAAATTTTCTTTCTTTGCTCTCGTGGACGTAGGTTGGAGCCACTCTCTGCCGAACCACGTTAATCATTTATTTCTCTGTGATTTTCTATTTGCTTTTCAAGCTTATTTTGATTCCTAACTAACCAAATAAATTCACTACTTAGAGGATGGTTATCCGAAAGATCGAATTCTCAAATCACCCGTAGAACGAAAATAGCCGTTTCTTTCATCTTTGTTAACTATATAGCTAATTATTTGGTTTTTGCTTCTTTAAATTTTCGAGTTCATTGTTTTTTGCGATTTAACATAGGAGAGTATCAATATGGTAAATTAACATTTAATAATAAATTCGGCTTCACAAAAATAAAATTTTAATATTTGATCATTGGTTTTAGTTTGGATTTATGGACAAATTAGTAGGGGTGTTCTCGTCCAATACTTTATATATTTTTTAAATTGGTGACATGTGATGATAAGTATAATTTAACTTATTTAATTTTTTTTAGGTTTTAATGTCAAAAAGTCAATCATCAAGCCGATGAAAATTTTCTTGTATTTTTTTAGAGAAAGATGACTTGATCTATTTTCTCATATAACAATGAAATTCTCCTTAAGATTTGTTCAAATATAAATTTGACTGACTTGAAATCTTGTTCTCAAAAATTATTTTACTCGCTATGAGAGTTTGGAAAAATACTAGTTATATACTTAATTTACTTAGGAAAATCATAGTCTTGGCAAGATCCTCAAGGAATAAGTCATTTTCAGCCTTCAATTTTCTCATCTGCCATTAAATTGAATAACGAACGAAGTATAAGGGATCCGAGAACTCTTGTCCCGAAGCTTCTTGTGTTGTGAATTTGGGATGACTTTGTAAAGTAGTTAAACTTACTAAAGAATTTTGCGAATAATATAAAGAAAAAGTGGGTAATGATATTACTCCATAGAGAGTAGGGGTGGCAAAACGAATCAACGAATCGAATTTGTATCGAATCCTAAACGAATCGAATCAAAATGTGACGGATTCGTATTCGATTCGTTTATTAAACGAATCCTAATATCAGGATTCGTATTCGATTCGTTTATTAAACGAATCGAATACGAATATTCATTTATTCGTTTAGTCAATGATATTATTTAATAAAATAATTTACCACACTTGATTTACATTAATTCTTCATAAATATATACATATAAAATATGTAATTAATATATTTACTAAAAATATCTCACCAAATATCAAAAATATTACTTTTTCTATGATAATTAACTATAATTTCTCGAATCTTAATTGAAAATTAACAAGAACTAGTAAATAAAAATAATAAAATGAATCTTAAATAAATAAACGAATCAATGAGCTTAAATTCGTATTCGATTCGTTTAATAAACTAATCGAATCAAATTGACTCATTTATTAAACGAATCTATTTTTTCAAACCGGTATATTCGAGACAACTATTTTTGAGTTAAAATAATATCGACTCTCCCTAAGGCCACTTTTGATAATACGTCATGTATGCAACACTATAAGTATCTTATAGCGCATGTCCAAATATTTAAAAAAATTATCAAATAAATAGTATTTTTTTTAAAAAGATAATTAGGTGGACAAATCCAAATATATTTTTATCCATTTATCTTTCCCAATGCTCTAACCTAAGTGGCAAGTTTTTTTATTTTTATTTTATTTTTTTATTTAAATGGTTGAAAACCAACTCGACTATATATACCCTTAATGATAGGATAATAGTAGTTATTTTTAATACAATTACACATATTATAATTAGTTAACGTTAGTGATAGCACATAATCCATAACTCCATTAATTAAAGAATACTCAAATTTTGTTGGATATATACAATTATCACAACAGTTCAAAATTAGCTTGAGGTAAGATATATAGTAAGAAATTGGTTGTGAACTTGTTGATATTTTTCTAGGAAAATGCATGCATGTTTGCTTGACTAAATGGAAAGAAATAAAAATAAAAATAAAAATCGTGAACCAAAGGAAACGGGAGACTGTTCTTTTCATTAATCATAAATAACGAGGAATAGAAAGCCAATAGTTGAACCTCCCCTAGAGAAAATAAAATGCATCCTTCTCTGATAACTTTGTTGGTATTAATGTTATTGACTCAAAATTATGCAACATTAACAGCAGCTGATCAGAAAAACAAGCAACTAATTAATGGCATTATAGGAGCCATTGTAAACAACAGTTCACGTATTGGTAAAGAACAGAGAGTTGCTATGGAGATTGCTGTTGAAGATTTCAGTGCCTCTTCTAATCAAACCCTTAATCTGCGCATAAGATACTCCTGGAGAGGTCCTGTTCATGCAGCTCTTGCAGGTAATAATTATTTTTACATGCCATTTCTGAATTCATTTATTCTTATATATTTGATTCATACTGTGGTTAGTATAGATTTATTTCAATTAGCATGTAAATAAATCTAGGACTAGTAATACATGTATGGTTAGATCCTAAGAGGAACAAACATGTAATTATATTAGGGATTATGTTTCCTAACATTGGTATCAGTAGCTTAAATGCATGTATTCTAGTTGGATTATACAAAAATTGCATGAACAAGCATGAAAAATGTTGAAAATGTTTCTGGTTTTTGTTTTTCAAAAATGATTTTCTTCCAACTTTGGGCCGTAATAACTCTATGTAGAAAATTGATAATCGCATGTTCAAATATGTTTTGAACACTACGTCATGAGATCTTCAATTTGGTATATCATTTGCTTAATTTGGATTAAAATTGAGATAGATATGGACCCTAGAAGTTGGCTAGATGAATCTGTTTTTACCCAGAAAAACACTCCCAGAAGAGCCGTACTACATGTCATCCGGTATTTATAAAATCAGACGACAAGTCGTCCGATTGTTGTACGACAAGTCGTACGCTAAGAGCTCAAAGGGACGACATGTCGTCCATGTGTCACCCAACCGACAAGTCGGTTACATTTATAATGTCAAACCGACATGTCATACAGTCACGGAACACGCGGACGACATGTCGTCTGCGCGTGTAACTTGGTAGAGGCTGGCCGGCGCGTGATAGCGCGTGAGGGCGAGTGGGAGCCCGTGGCCGGCGCGTGGAAGCGCGTGTAGGCGCGTGAGACACTCCTTGGGCGCGTGTATGGCGCGTGGAAATCTGTGAGGCCCGTGTTGGTCATGTCTGTATCGGTTTGCTTCGGTAATTCCGATCAGTCATGGTTAAAAGTCTAATCTTTTGTGCAAAATGTTTTAATCGACCATGATAAATTTGTTTTATCATATAAACTTTGTGTTTATGAAAATGAATATCTTTGTGATGTTTATTTTAATCAATGTAACTTTGTGTTTCATTATATTGATTTTTTCTTGTATTTGTTGCAGAAAAATCATGGCGATTATTCGAAGAATTGCAAAAGTGATTACGACACCCACAGACCGGGAGATGATATCAGACATGTTGATGGAAATTGATAAATATCGAATGAGTGAAAGCGATGATATGATTTCGCATATCATCACTTTCAATAACATGTTACAGGAGTCTATCTGGGCAGGTAATTGGATAGGACAAGCCGAATAGATTCAGATTACTGAGAAACACTCTCCCCAAGATATGGCAAAAACAACTTACTCGTATTTGGATATTAGTAAAACGTGAGGAAAAACACGTTCCTTATAATAAAGCCATTGAGAGGTTAGCGGTTCAGTATATACAACATAAGGCAAATAATACTATTTTCCTTCGATGTCCCTGAAACGTTGTAAGGATCCTAAATTTGCTATAGGTTTTCCATGGCTGTCCAAGATCAATTACGAGTTACCCAAAGAGTTTGAGGATTCGTATCCAAAAACATACATAAGTTGGGACTCTACAACTGGGAAAATTATTATTGTAAAATATAATTTCTTTCATGTTGTTTCTGTGTGTGTATTTTACGGCATGTAAATATTGTACTTATATGTATGAATGTTTCATGTTGAATTTAATTTATGTAATTAAATCAATGATTGTCATGTACAATAGTCGCATGATTAAGATGTTCTAAGAATTTACGTAATTTTTAGAAAATGATTTTACATGATTGATTATGTTGATAATATTTTTACATTGGGTAATTGGATGATGATTGGACACATAGTGGCCTTTTGACTCCAACCCCATTGAAGAATTTATTAAACATAATTCGTTTCATGATAAAATAAATAAAAGTATTAACAATTATGCATGAATGTCTGTAGAAACTTTGTGTTTTTAATATGGCTTCCGCAACAAAGAACATTATTGCTGAACTCAACAAGGGTGAGAAACTGAATGGCGATAATTATGAAATTTGGAGCATGAAAATCCAATATGTGCTAGAAGAACAAGAGGTTCTTGAACTTTGAAAATGAGCATGGATGAACCTGAACAGGGCACTACGGCCCAACACAGGCGAGACCGAGAGGCTTAATGAGGCCTGGAAGAAAAAGAATTCCATTGCTCGTATTACGTTGCTGAGCAGTATGGATAATGACCTAATGAAAGAGTTCAGGAAATATGACATGGCTAAGGACATGTGGTCCACACTAGCTGAAAAGTTTGGTAGTACCTCACATAACCAAACTCAGGTCACTGACAATCAAGTTTGACACATACAAGAAACGTCCTGAGTTCACTATGTCAAAACACTTGAGGCAAATGTCAAACATGATTACTGAACTGGCAGATGTTGGACATGTTCTTACAGATGAACAGAAAGTCCAAGCGGTCATTCGTTCTCTTCCAAATAGCTGGGAGCATATGAAAATGCATTTGACCCACAATGAGAGCATCAAAACCTTTGATGATGCCAAACGTCACCTTGAATTAGAAAGTGACCGCCGCCTTGCGGCTGCTAAGTCAAATGCTGAAGTGTATATGACAGAAACTAGCAAACCAGGAGGTTTCAAAAAGAAAAGAAAATTTCATGGTGGTGGGTTCCATTTCGGAAAAGAACAAAATTCTTCTAAGCCAGAAAAGAAACAGAAAACCAATCAACATGGGAAAGGAAAAACGTCCTACCAAAAAGAAACATGGCAAAGGTTAAATGTTTTAACTGTGGTAAGAAAGGTCATTTTGCTCGTGACTGCACTGAGCCTAAAAAGGTGAATACCTTTCGTGCATATTTAAATGAAATATGTGTTTCAAGTTCAATATTTCTAACTGAATCTAATCCTTTGTGGACTGTAGACTCAGGAGCCACAGACCATGTAGCGAAGGATAGAGATGCCTTCGTGGAATTTCGGCGAATTTCACCTGGGGTGAATTGGATATATGTTGGCAACAACTCACGGGTTTGAAGTCAAAGGCATAGGAACATGCAAGTTAATCATGCATGGTGGAAAAACTTTACTATACTACATGATGTATTGTTTGCTCCACAAATTCGTCGAAATTTAGTTCTTGTTGTTTTGGTTAATTGTTAAGGTTTCAATTTGAACTTCCATAAATTTGGTGTTGATTTGTACTTAGGTACAATACACTATGGTTCTGGTATTTTCTTGATGGTTTTATTGTATGAATGTTGGTGTTTCAATCACAATTCCAGTTTTTCGTTTGTTACTTACTTCAACTGTCAATAATGATGGGTGATGTAATTGTGTGGCATCTAGACTTGGCCACATTGGCAACAAAGATAACAGATTAGCCAAAGAAGCTTTCTGGGAAATATTGAGAAGGTAGATTGTCAACCTGTGAATATTGTTTGGCAGGAAAACTGCGAGAAAACCATTTGGAAAATGGACTAGAGCAGAATTTCCATTACAATTATTCATTCAGATATCTGTGGTCCAATGAATGTCAGGGCAAGGCATGGAGCATCTTATTTCATCACATTTATAGATGATTTTACTCGCTTTGGGTTATGTCTATTTGATTGCTCATAATCGAAGCATTAGAATGTTCAAGAAATTTATGAATTTGACAGAAAATCAATTGGATAAGAAAAAAAATTAAAGCACTACGCACTGACCGTGGTCGTGAGTACTTATCTGATCAGTTCAGAGAATTATGTGATGAAAAAGGAATTAGTCGTCAGTTGACTACTCCTGCTACTCCTCAACAAAATGGTGTTGCGGAAAGAAGAAATAGAACTCTTCTTGAGATGGTTAGGTCTATGATGGCACAAGCAAATTTGCCTATAACCTATTGGGGTGAGTGCATTATTAACTGCCACATATGTACTTAACCGAGTGCCATCTAAATCTGTGTCCACCACACCATATGAGTTATGGACAGGTCGTAAACCAGATATTCACTTTCTAAAACCTTGGGGTTGTGCGGCTTATGTTCATGTACGTTCTCACGAAATGGAAAGTTAGGCCCAAGAGGAAAAAGAGTATCTTCATAAGATATTCTGAACAATCAAAAGGATTATGTTTGCATAGGTGAACATGAAAGTGGAGGCGTGACAGAATTTGAATCACGAATATCACATTTTTAGAAAAATGATTTCCTAGCAGGGAGAGATAGGTCAAGATTTATCTCTATATGAAACTCAAGATCACATGGATCCATGATTGGTGAACACTCGGGTTTACTAATTCAAGTGGGAGTATGAGAGAAATTTGAGAAAACATGATGAATCTGTTTCACATGAATCTCAAAATGATGAATTAGTTTCACACGAGTCTCATTACGTGATCCGAGTGGGAGTGATGTACATAATCCTAGTGGGAGCAATGTGCACGATCCAAATGGGAATAATATCGAAAGTGAGGGAATCAGTTCCACCACTAGAATCCCAATTGCGACGTAGTAATCGTATAGGCATTCCTCGACGTCGTTTCGATATCGAAGGAGAAACCTTTATGATTCTACCTCAAGATGATGAAGACCCTAGAACCATAAGAGAGCTCTTCTTCAGTGTCCTGCTAAGAAAAATGGATGAAAGCAATGGAAGAAGAGATTGGAGTCAATGAGGTCCAACCAAGTTTGGAATTGGTTGATCTTCCCAAAGGACGTAAAGCTGTTAAAACAAATGGGTTCTTAAAATAAAGCGTAATGCCGATGGCAATATCGAAAGATATAAAGCACGACTTGTGGCAAAAGGGTATACGCAACAGGAAGAATTGACTACGAAGAGACTTTTTCACCTGTTGTAAGGTTTACCTCAATTCGCTTGATTCTGGCTATAGTAGCAAGTATGGATCTAGAATTACATCAAATGGATGTAAAGACTGCTTTTCTCAATGGAGAACTTGATGAAGAAATCTACATGGAACAACCAGTAGGTTTCATAAAAGAAAATGAAAAGGAGAAAAGTATGTAGACTTTTAAAGTCTATATATGGTCTCAAGCAATCGTCTAGACAATGGTATATACGATTCCACAATACAATCATTTCGAATGATTTCACAATGATAGATGAGGATCATTGTGTGTACACCAAGAGAGATAAAAATAAGTTCATTATCTTATCTTTGTACGTGGATGATATACTTATAGCCGGAAATGATAAGGAGTTTGTAAAACACATTAAGAATGGTTATCATCTACACTTCGAGATGAAAGATATGGGTGAAGCTGCATATATTCTTGGGGTTAAGATCTCAGAAATCGTTCAAAGAATTTATATCTCTTTCATTTCACAGGAGTCATTATATATAAAAATTCTTGAACGCTTCCAAATGCAGGCTTGCAAACCCCATTGATACTCCTATCACGAAAACTGAAGCTTTGAGTCGTAGATTGTGTCCTGAAACTCCACAGGAAAAGGAAACAATGAAGAAAGTTCCTTATGCAAATGCAGTTGGAAGTTTAATGTACGCAATGTTGTGTACAAGACCTGATATCTGTTTCGCTGTTGGAATGGTAAGTAGATACCAATCCAATCCAGGACTAAGCACATTGGAAAGCAGTTAAAAGAATATTAGGTATCTGAGAGGGACAGCTGATTACTCATTGTGTTATCAAGGAATGATCTGCAATTGAAGGCTATACTGATGCTGACTGGGGAGGAGATTTAGATGAAAGAAAATCTACCTCCGGTTTTGTTTTCTTGCTAAACAATGTTGCCATTTCATGGAGCATTAAGAAAACAATCTTGTATAGCCTTATCCACAATGGAGGCTGAATTTGTGGCTTTTTCATCAGCAGTACAAGAGGCTGTGTGGTTGAAAAGGTTCTTGGATCATTTGGGTATGTCAAATGAAGCTTCTGGTCCAGTATTAGTTTCACTGTGATAGTGAAGCAAGCGATAGCCTACACAAAAGACCCAAAATTCCATTGTAAAAAAACATATAGATACCAAATATAACTTTGTGAAAGACATAGTTGCACGAGAAGAGGTAAACATGAAGTACATTTCTACGCAAGAAATGGTAGCAGATCCATTGACCAAGCCTGTTCCAGAGATGTCTTTGTTAGACATTTAACAACTCAGGGATTGCGTAGATGTTAATGTGCTACTATGATATGTATTGACATGAAAAATCTCAGGGATTGATGCGTAATATGTTAATGTGCTTACATATTATATGATAAAATGTATTTTTTTCCCAAAATAATGTTTTAGTTAATACTAGATATTTGTCAATCTGTTATTTGTGTTGTATTAACTTCATAAATATACTATTTTATTTGTATGAGAAATATGTCGGACAAGTGAATGATTGGGCCCTCTCACACCGGGCAATCGCCTCCATTACTTTTGTGTAATGGGAGATGAGACAAATTTTTAAGCCTAATTATCTGAGTGATAATTTAGAGAGCTCAGCTTGAAAATAAGTAATGTCGTTATGGGGTTCACTTTCTCTATGATAATGACCTAAGGTGAATAAGTTTGTTTCACCTTACTGTCTTAATGTCAGTTATGAGTTAGACATTGTGTTTGTCTGAACTATAATTGCTGTAGCGGTATTTTAATGAGACATGCGCTCCATGGGAAAGGAGAGATACTGTAGCACATGTTTTTCATACCATGTGTACATTTGTGACTATTGAGGGTAATACAAGTAAAGATCTCAGTCTTGATATTGTGTGAGACCCTTGGATTTTTCAATCTCACATTGTACCCTTTAGACTCTTGTCTGCTTCTTAAAACTTAGATTTGATCATCGCTATCACTCTTGAGTGTTGCTGAAAGATCATGAGAGATTCGATCTGAAAGAACATCTCTGGAAAAGCGAATTGAATCAAAGTTGAAAGATTCGAGAAATGAGAAAGATCATTATATGAGTAATATCACATTAGCTTGTATTCACTGGTCGACCAATTATGTTATTCTATGTGATCAAACATGATTGTGAATACAAAATAAATATTACATTCGAAAAGAGATCGAGAGAGATTTAATGTGATAAATGATCGAGGATACTGCATACATAATCCACTATGGTTCTATCATTTTTTCGAGCAGCTATATATTCCTAACAGATGTATAGCAAGTGAGCTCTCGAAGTATGCTGGTCGCACTATCCACGGCACAATTTGCAAGTATGATTATTCTTGTAGAGATATAAAAATTGTTGATCCCATCATGGTGAGTGGGAGATGATTGGAAATTAATTGTTGTTAATTATTTGATGTTGTTAAATAACAACAATAGTACAATTTTCATTTGGAAATTATTAAGTTAATTATTTGGTGTTGTTAAATAACAACAATTAGTAATAATTTCATCTTGGAAATTATTAAGCTAATTATGTGGTGTTGTTAAATAACAACAATTAGTAATGATTTCATTACTAAGTAAACAACAAGGGTTGTTAATCAAATAATTAAGTAACAACAAGAGTTGTTAAGTAACAACAATTAGTAAAATGTTAAATGGGGAACAAATGGTACACCCATGATGGTAACATTTTTGGAAGGATTAGAAAAGGTCATTTTGCATCCTAATTATTTGATTAATAGTAATCAATGAATAGTGACTGATTATTCCTCCTATAAATAAGACCATTTGCTTAATGAGTTAAGCAATCAATTAAGTTTGATTAAGAGGTCTCTACAAGCATAAAAGGTATGCAATTGTGTTGTGGTTAGTATAGATTTATTTCAATTAGCATGTAAATAAATCTAGGACTAGTAATACATGTATGGTTAGATCCTAAGAGGACAAACATGTAATTATATTAGGGATTATGTTTCCTAACACATACTATACTGGAAGACACATAATTTTAATTAATTAATAAATATTAGAGTAATGGTGTTTTCCATCGGAACCTTACATCTTAATTAAGTTAGAACTGCAACAATAAAGGTGGATAGTCGACATGGGCGACTCGCTCCAAATATTAATAAAGTAAAAAAAAAATTAATTAAATTTTAAATATATAATATGATTATTATGTGTTTTTATTATTTATCATTATGATTTTATTTTAAGAACTCGATTATACCCCTAAAATTTAAGACAACAATCAGAAATCCTATTTTGATATCATTTTAAACTGAAATTCTAAATAACACAAAATTATCAAAGAAATAATCTGAATTATTATAATATATTTAAAATAATCTAATCATAATAAAACAAAGAAAGAAAACGGACATATATAATTCAACTTATGGTCTTTTAAAGATAAGAAAGTAATATGTCATTAATTGCATTCCCATATTAATTTTATTGTCTTATATAGTACTTTTATATATTTGTTCGAATAGTCTTATTCAACTCTCTCTAAATTTATATTTCATTATTAAAAACTTTTAATGTATGACTGAGATGAAAGAGAAATGAAGTCGACATGAGAATATTAAGCCCAGTGCTATCTTCTGACTTGGTTTGGCAAAATATTTATTATTGTTACTATTCATTAAAAAAAAGTTATCCCCACCATTTTTGTTATTAATATATTTACATGGCTGTCTTGGCCCTGTTGGTTTTTTCATTCCAAGAAGGATCACTCGGTCCTTGTTTGTGAAAAGATCTCAGACTATAAATTTGAAAATATATCTAATTTAATGACTTAAATTTGATGTTGAGCTAAGTGTTGTATTGCGGTTTTTTTTTTTTTTTTTTATTATAAAATTAGTTTGGAATCCGCATTTTGCGCGAGTTGAATAATTAAGTTTGAATTTTAAGGTTTGGTTTTTAATTTTTTTAATTTGATATTATTATTTTAGTTTCACAAAATATATTATTTAAGAAAGAAATAGAAATGAGGTTTATAAGTTTCCTTCAAGACTATATTATGTGTGCAATTTTTTTAACAGTATTTTTTGTTTGTTTAAATTGATTATATTAAACAATTTTTTTGCTTGTCGTTTCCCTCCTATTAAGCTGTTGTTTACACTAATATATTATTACCCTTTATGATTTTTAAAGATTTTTGTATAAATCTTTCTGGCATTAACTACAAAGCTTGGTTTCTTTTTTCTTTTTTCATTTTTCTTTTTTTTTTTTTTCTTTTTGCTTCTTTTTTAATTTTTATTTTTATTTTTGCCTTCACTATTTGAATAAATTAATATATGCAGGAAAAAAAATCATGTGATAATTTATAGGAAATAAATACCTTAATGACGTTACTATCATTTTTATCTTCTAATCTTCTTCTAATTTACTTTCCGTCAATACAATTCTTTTTAATAATAATATAAGCCCTAGTACAAGAAAAATTTATTTTTAGTTAATTTAAATCTGGGTGAACTCCCGAATAATATATGTTCTGATTTATTCAAAATGAATAAATTTTAAAATAATAAATAATAAAAATGATTTAAATCAATTTGAAAAGAAAATAAGATTTCAATAGAGGCTAACATAAGATTTAAAAAAAAACAAAACCAATGAGGAAATATTATTTTATAAGGCTATTAAGAGGCTAACATAAGCATTTAAAGGAAAACAAATAATGATTAGGAGAAATCATCCGTTATTATATTAAAATAGCCATTAATGAATTAAGTAAATTGCTAATATTTAGAAGGAACCATAACCGGTTGGAACTGGATCGGTTCTGGTTCCAAAATGGAAGAACCGAATTTAAATGGTCCGGTTCCGGTTCTATCATGGACGGAACCGAACCGGAACTTGTTTTAAGAACCGAATTTAAAATCAATTTCGGAACCAAATTAAAACTCAATTTCATAATCAGTTTTAAAACCCAATTTAAACCAAATTTCATAACCTAAATAAAAGCTCAATTTAAATCAAATTTCATAACCTATTTTAAAACTCAATTTAAACCCAATTAAAACCCAAATTAAAACTCAATTAAAACTCAATTTCATAACCTTATTAAAACCCAATTTCATAATTCAATTAAAACCCAATTTAAACTCAAGCACTTCCTACAAGAATATTATGTATTGAGTCAAAATATTATACAATATGCAGTTTTATTTATTATTTTATTTTTGTATCGACAGTTGCCAAGAATATTATATAATATTCAAATGTGAGAAATAATTGCATTTTCAAAGTTTCACAATAAAAAATAAATAGGGTAAATCAGAACAGGACCGGAATCGAATTGGAACCGATTAATAGGGTATCATATTTAATTTGGTAGGTTCCGGTTCCACGCGGAACCGAATTGGAACCGATAAATAGGATACTCTATTTAATTTGGTAGGTTTCGGTTCCACGCGGAACCGAAATAAAATCGATTAATAGTGTACCATATTTAATTGGGTAGGTCCCGATTCCACTTAATTAGGAACCGATTTTTTCTGGGTAGGTTCCAATTCCACGCGGAACCAAAACCGAAACCGGTTTTGCTTATCCCTAATTAATATCAAGAACTTGACTTATAGAGATGGGTTAAATGGATAAAAATACAAATGAATGACCAATGAGTATATTTATTGTAAATAAATTTTTGAAGTTTAATTATTTTACTTTAGCAAAAAATCCGGAATATAGATTGACATACAGAATATTTTATAAATTATAGCCATGGATCTTATCGATTCACAAAAAGTTGAAGCAATTCTAGGGCCAGAGACATGGGAAGAGACATCATCAGTTGCTGAAATAGCAAGCTCCAAGAATGAGATTCCACTTCTTTCTTTTGCTGATGAAACACCAAATTGGGCAACAGAGAGGTGGCCATTTCTGATTCAAGCTTCACCAAGCCAATTAGCACAAATGAAAGCCATAGCTGCAATTGTGCAATCCTGGGAATGGCATCAGGTCACATTAATCTATGAAGACATAGCAGATTCTTCAGCTACCGTGACTCATCTCTCCGATGCTTTAAGAGAAGCAGGGGCTGAAATCATCCACGTTCATGCTCTCCCACCTTTTCCTTCTTCTAGATTATCCAAAGAACTTGAGAAGCTTAAAGGTGGCCAATGTAGAGTGTTTGTGGTTCATTTGTCTTTAGAATTGGCTACATATCTATTCGAAAATGCCAAGAACATGAAGATGATGGAAAAGGATTACATATGGATCACCACAAATGCCTTTACAAGTCTTGTGCATTCCATCAATACCTCAACAGTCTCCTCATCAATGCAAGGAATTTTAGGTGTCAGAAGTTACTTTCCTGAAGAGAATCCCAAGTTTAAGGATTTCTGTAAAAGATTTCGCAAAAGATTTGGTTTCGAATATCCTGAATTGGATAACCATGAGCCTAGTTCTTTGGCAGTTCAAGCCTATGATGCAGTTTGGTCAGTAGCTTCAGCAATGAATGAAAGCAACAAGCTGGGATCCCATTATAAGTTGCTACAAAGAATTTTGCTTAGTGATTTTGATGGTTTAACAGGAAAGGTCCAATTCATGAATCAGAAGGTAGCTCCAGCACATATATATCAAATCATCAATTTGATAGGAAAGAGTTACAGGGAATTAGGATTTTGGACAGATGGACTTGGTTTCTCTGAGACGATCAATGATTCTGCTACTCACAACTTCTCTACAATGAAATATTTGGGCCCAGTTTTTTGGCCTGGGACACCTTGGTATGTACCAAAAGGATGGACTCTCCAAGCAAATGATCAGCCATTGAGAATTGGTGTCCCTGTTGGTTCTGAATTCAAAGAGTATGTGAATTTTGAAAATGATGACCTGAGGAATGTCACTTCCTTTAAAGGATTTTCAATTGAACTCTTTAAATCTTTGGTGGAGCATTTGCCATTCCATTTGCCGTACAATTTCATTCCCTTCAATGGCTCATATGATGATTTAGTGAAGCAAATTTACTTAAAGGTACCAAATCTAAATCATAAACATAATCAAATTAACAATTAGTATTTATAATTAATCATGTAATAAATGTGTGCAGTATTTTGATGGAGTAGTTGGGGATGTAGCAATAGTGGCCGAGCGATGCCGGTATGCTGACTTCACTCACCCTTACACAGAATCAGGATTGGTGATGATAGTCCCTGTTCAAAAATCAGGCAACAAATCTTTGTTATTCTTGAAACCTTTCACAAAGGCCATGTGGATTCTGGTAACCATTGTTAGCATCTACAATGGCTTTGTAGTGTGGTTAATTGAGCGCAATCACTGGCCTGGGCTCACAGGCTCTGCATTGAATCAAACCGGAAACTTTCTCTGGCTATCCTTCAGTTCCCTATTATCCTTACATGGTAACATCACGATTTCTTGATAATATGTACAATTAAGCATATGCTTAATTATATACCAAGCTAACATTAATTTTTTTTCATTTGTTTGAGTGAAGGAGAAAGACTCCATAGCAATTTATCACGAATGACAATGGTGGTGTGGCTGTTTGTGGCACTAGTGATTAGCCAGACATACACAGCAAATCTCACAAGCATGCTCACAGTGCAAGGGCTTGAACCTACAGTAGATAACATTGAGACACTGCAGAGCAGCAATGCAATAATTGGCTACTCTAATATATCATTTGTATCCAGATATTTGGTGGATGTCTTGCGGTTCAACCCTAAAAACCTCCATGGTTATTCCTCTCTTCAGGATTATGCTAACGACCTTAACAGTAGAAAGATTGGAGCCATATTTCTTGAAGTTGCTGTGGCCAAAATTTTTCTTGCCAAATACTGCAAAGGCTTTACCAAAGCTGGCCCAACTTACACAGTCGGAGGACTTGGATTCGTACGTAATTCTTCTCACTAATTTTACTTTATTAATAGCATTTGTCCACCTCTATGAAAGTGCTTTTATGGTATGTTTGTTTGGTTTGGATGATGGTACCATAGTTGAACTTAGAACATATATACCGACTTCAAGTCTTAGATTCGAGTACAAGCACCATCATAAAGATGCATAATTTATACTAAAAATCCACATGATCATCCGAGTGTCTCGATTTCAATCATGCATGTACAAAACCACAATCCCGTGTAAACAAAATCATACATGATGAGGGATTATACGAAATCCTATAACCGCAGGCTTTTCCAAAATAAACAACAGTCCTAAATAGAGCTTTAATGTGTTTATTATGCACGCATGCAGGCTTTTCCAAAGGGATCTCCTCTCCTTCCAAGCGTAACGGAAGCACTATTAAGGGTATCTGAAAGCGGGAAGCTAAGAGAGTTAGAGACCAGCATGATTGCATCTGAAAAATGCATGGAAGTGGACTTGGATGAAGACATTTCAAGCCTTAGCCCCAGTGCCTTCTGGGTGCTTTTTGTATTATCAGGAGGGACTTCAACTGTAGCTCTCCTGATATATCTCTGGCACTGCAACTGGAAAATAAATGAAAATTTGCTTGTACACAACACAATCAGAATGCTGATGTTGTCTTTTTTCAAACATAAACACCGGTTCTGTCGAAGAGTAGGCCATGCAGAAAGTCCTGCAAGATCTTCGGTTGCACACGAAGCTACATTTGTCTCAAGTTTAAACGTCATTGAAACTGTGGCCTAAAATTTGTCCCTGACAAAAGGTCTTCATGAGTAACAATAAATTAATCAGGACAAAACATGTGTATGAAATTTTCTAATTAGAAGGTGTATATTTATAGGGAATGAAAGAATTGTTGTTCATTATGTGTTATTAATCAATTTTAACATGTAACTTTCAATTAAAATTTTCTTATGATACATTCAATAAAACATAAACATGGAGACTTAAAAAAGCCTGAAAATAATTGAAGAAAATTGGAAAACTAGAGCCAAGTCGAGTTGCCTCTGTTCTTAAGAACTTATTAGTCCCGTCTCAGTGCTCTACGGATGTCTTGTGGTTGACGTTCTCTCAAGGTTACTTGGTTGATTCTTGTAGAAGGGTCACTCATTTATTCAAGAACTTGAATTAAGAAAATGATGGAAACTCTCAACTCTAGACTTAAGTTTGTAAGTTTGTAAATATGTGAAATAATGAATGTATAAAAATGAAGCCTAAAGCCCCTTTTTATAAGCATGAATGAGTGCCTTTGTGAGCACTCTTTGGTTTAGGGTGTGACCTTCCACAATTTTTGAGTTAGGTCTACGATCATCAATCTTATTATTTTGCTCATAGTCATACGTTATGTTTGCGGTTATTTCAGGATTATGTTTTCAGATCATGCTTATAGTTTCAGTTTATATTTATGATTTCAGTCATTTTTACAAGTTCATGATTAACAGTCTACGCATTATACTTACAGTCATGTTTGTAGCTTTCAGCTCATGATTAACATATCATGTATGTCCATGTCAGAGGCTTATAGAGATGGTAATACTCTTTCTTGCATGTCATGTCCTGGGTATACTTGGATGTGACAGATAGTTTGCTCCCGTGAGTGGGCTCTCGATTGTACTGCTAGAATCCTGAAAGATGGTTTTGCTTGTCTTGTTATTTTACCCCTTGGTTATTTTTCCATGTAAAATTTGGGTGGTCGTTCCACACATGATTATAGTTGTTGGAGTATGGGTTGTGGCATTGTGTGTTGAAATTATTGACATAATTTACATACCTACCATATTTGGTACACTGCTCCGTAAGATGGCCTCCACCGCATGTCTCACATGTGACTGTTATACTTCTTATAGCCTGTATGTTTAATGTTTCATGGCACTTGTAGATCTCCTCTATGTAGACATTCACAACTGTGTTGGCTTCCAACTCATTGATTCATACTGCTCGTTTAGTGAGACTTATTTCTGTTGGCCATAATGAGTTCTTATTTTCCATTTCTTCTAATGCCCAAGTTTCGTTTTTCCCTTTTTGCCATAAAAGCACCTTCAGCTGTTATATCTACTGTGGGTTTTAGAATTCCTTGAGCCCATTTTAAAATATATGGACCTCCAGCCATTTAGTGATCTCATGGTGTGGGCACTTTTGAAGCAGGTCATTATATCTCTCTCATGCCTCATATAAGGACTTTGAGTCATAATGCGTGAATGACGTGAAATCCTTATGCAGTTTTGATGTTATGGTTGTAAGGAAGTACTCATCGAATAATTTTTTAGCCAAAATCGTCCAAGAAGTGATTAACCTATCTGACAGTGAGTGAAGCCATCCTTTAACTATATCCTTCATTGAGTATGGGAAATCGCGGAGACGAACTGCCTCTTTTGTACCCTATTGTAGTTGAAAATATTACAGACTTCCAAAAAAGCTACTCATGTGAGCGTTAGGATCATCATTCAGACCACCCCCAAACTGTACTGATTATTGGATCATCTTAATGCAACTCTTGATATCACAAGAATTGGCTTGCGGAAGTGGTAGGATAATACATGATATACACCAGTCTACCATCGGTATCGTCATATCCCGAATAGAAATTGGCGATGCCGCATCCAGTGATGATCGTCTATGATGCGTTGTGGGTCTTGGTTTTGTCGATTGTCTTTTCTTAACTGACAGAGAGTTTTTTCGATTTCAGAGTCAAGAGGGAGAAGCTCGCAACTTCGACTTCTTATCATATAACTGTTCATGAATAAAAGCAAAAGACAAAGTAAACGATGTTTAGTTAAGCAAGTATAGTGATTTTTCCTAATATTAATAAAAATAATAAAATACGTCTCTGGTAACAATGCCAAAAACTTGATCGTGATTTTACACGTCACACAAGCGCACATATCACTCAAGTAGTATAAAAGATATCGAAATTATAGGGACTTACTATATATCTTATTAATTACTAGAACTAGACCTACTTTACTAAAACTAAACAATTGATTTAATGAAGTTGATTGATTATCTAATTAGATAGTTAAAAAGACAAAACATAAAGTACTTTGGAAATTTTTATACTAGAGAGAACCTAGGGTTACAACTTTACCTAAGCACATAAACAATGAATTATTGCACTCTTTATTCATTTGGGTATTTATTATGGATTATTAACCTAAAATACTAAATTATCTATCAATCTCTTCCGATGGTCAAGTAGAACCGCCTAACTTAATTCAATTACCTATATTCCTATGTTAATTGATATAAGCTAAACTCATTAAGTTCAGGTTCTAATATTGGCTATGCATGCCCTGCAGGTACATTCATATCCTACACATAAATCAATTCAACGAATGCGGTCACGCGCTAGTAATTCCCAAGACTAAATCCAAATCCCATTTCCCAAGTTCCTAGGGGTTTACCACACATATTTTATTGGTGATCAAGCAATAGAACACATTAAGAACAATGAATAATAAATAATCCAGTAACAAACCAAAAGAACAAATAGATACAATTTGAATTAACGATTGTA